>JAOWBC010000383.1:11204315-11217892 GCA_028566105.1 Hypoplectrus providencianus | reverse complement strand
ACACACACACACACACACACACACACACACACACCACACAAAAAAAACCACACACACTCTTTCTGCACGTCCTATTCTCAGCCCGGAGTGTGGACGGTTTCCAGTGTGACGCCACCGCGCTCGCCCATTCATTGTTTACGAGCAGAGATGCTGACCAGAATAACAAGCCTGGCTGCTCGTGTTGTGGGACTAGCGCAGGATTGTCCAGCCTCATCACATTCTCAACCCCTCCCTCACTTTGTCACATTCGCAGCTATGAAAGCAGAGATGATGTAGCATTAGAAGCTGTTGGATATTTGCTTGTGTAAATTGATTTAATAGATAGTATAATTTCCCAGCAGTTTGCATGAAGTAGCTATTTATTTTGTCTGGTTTACAGCAACTAATGCATGGGGTCTACTGTATCAGCACGAGAAAGGATCATTTTCCACAGAAGAATCTATGTAATTGACTTAATCATCAAACTAATTCTGCTGTCTAATAAAGCTGCCACCCATCCATTTCACCAAGCCATTAAAATAAAAGCCAAATACTTTTCATCCCATCTGATATGCTGAAGGTTTAAATCTGATCTCCTAATTGTTTCCTGAATTACTTCCTGATTGATTTTAAGCTCATATTCATTTCTTTTTTTCCACTGCAGATCCTGCCAGTCGTGGAGGCCCAGTTTCCGTTCATCCAGGTTCCCCAGGCTTTCCAGAAGCTGGAGCAGGGCCACGCCAGAGGGAAGACGGTGGTCAGGGTGGCAGAAGAGGATGACAGGCAGGTGGAGGAGCTGGTGCAGAGCGGTCGCTCCCAGACTGCAGAGTGCGAGCAAGAAGTGCAAGAAACGGTCAAGCAGAACTAGACAGAATTAAGTTTCTGTGATTCTTCTCACCTTCACAAGGCTCCTCCTGACAGCAGCGGACTTTATTATTCCAAGAGGGCAGAGGCAAGCGTGAGGTGAACCTGTAATGGGAGCAAGGCTGTTGCTTTTGTCAAAGCTCGCACCTTTATTCTCTTGCCGTTTTCACAAACTATTAAATTGAGTTCTGTTACGTTCCTGTCATGTTAAAGGTACTGTAATTCCCAGGCGTCAACTAATGAATACCATTCAGGTGTTCTGCAGCTATCTGAATGCTGCAAAACATCCGTCTAAGGGTCAAATTATGAAAAATGTCTGTTATGAAAACACATCAGTGGAGGTGTTGATCCTCTAGTACCAGGTGAGCTAAAAGCAGCACAACACATTTACCTTGGAAATCTTTACTTGCATCATGTTGCATCCCAACTTATGCAAATTTATCATACCCTCTGAAACATTTTGCATTTAGTCTGTAAATTGTTGTAAACAAAGTGCATGCCAGTTTACTGTACATAAGAAAATTTATTGACAAAAATACTTTTATTATTCTGCAAACAAAAGAGTTTTGTGCGGTGTAATTTTGATTAAACAAAGAAAAAACAGGAGAGAAACTGTATTTTTGTTTCTTCATGTTGCATGCAGCTGGAAAATCGAGCAGTATATATATATATATATATATATATATATATATATGACTGCATAAAAATACAGAAAAAGTGTTAACACTGTTTAAGTTAATTAACATCAGCAAAAGGGATTTTTTAAAGAAATACCAAAAAAAAAAAAGCCTTAGGACACTACAAGTGTAAAAGGAGGAAGAATTCAAAGTTCAGACTTTGCTCTGGGTAGTTATACATTCTTTGCTCCTTGTTGACCTCATTGGAAATGTTTGTAGTCCTGCAGCAGGAGCTGAGCATCTCCAATGACGTACCTCCCCCTCCAGCACCAACTGTTGTACAGCTGCACAACAGAGCCTCTGTCTGGTGGAACTGGTCCTCCGATAATAACAATCGTGATTCACTCCAGCAGCTTCAATGTTTTCATAAAATCTCCACATCCCACCTCTGTTGCAGTTTAGTTGGATCAAGTGTTTGTAGAATCACTTGGTTTTTGTCGTAGTGATGACCCCCTGAAACAGACAAATCAGTTATTTTAATTATATTCTGGGTAGGCAAAAAGTTTCACATTGAATAAGTTCATGTTCCATGTTTTATGCACTATGTCTATTATTTTATATAAATGACACTCATACATGATTACTTGGATATTATTAAGTTTTTATATTGGTGGCTAACCATGCATTTAGTTTCATTAGAGGCCAGTTTTTACACTTACATGACTTGTCCACAAGGTGTCAGTAATTGACAGTGATGCAAAAAAAGCTCCCAGACATAAAAACACCCAGTTTTCAGTTCAAGTGGAACTAAAATAAAATAAAATAAACTGAGGCTCAAGGTGACAATCGTTACAGAGCAGCTGGAAGTAATAATAAAAAAGAAATATATATATAGACATTGTAGTCTTTGTAACAGAATAGTGAACAAACTGGGGATAGAAGAACACTTGAAGCCATTGTAAGAGCTTTATTTAACCTGAATGTTAAGTCTACTGACATTATTGAAATGTCATATAACCCTGAAAAGACTTCACGATCACCATGAAAGCTATTGTTCCCATTCCTCCCTGAGAGAAAAAAACAGCAACCTTGAAAGTGTTTTTAAAATAAAAATAAATCCAAGTGTCTCTGTAAGTGTTTAGTGACATAGTTTAATAGAAACTGAATGGAAACAGAATGTCATTTGACGTGTAACCCAGTCTGTGTCTGCTAGTTCTTGTTATAAAACACTTATTTATCTTTGTCCCAAACTATGCTTTGAATTTGATTGATTTGGACCTTTAAAGTCTTCAAAAAGTCCTTGAGTTTTAAGTTTAAGAAGGTGTGGGAATCCTTTTTGTCTGACATCTGGATGCTCTCTCAGCTGGTGCTACGAACCATCCAAGGTCTTTCTGTGTAAATAATTCTCTCTTGTTATATTGAAGATATTTTCTCTATGACTCACCTTTGACCTCCAGGATCAGATCAGGAGTGGGGGTGTAGTGGATAAAGCCCTCAGGTGTGATGCTCCAGAGGTGAGCGTGGTTGTTTGGTTCATGGCTGAAACCCACGCGGCTCCCTGCCATCGTAACGCTGCCACTGGGACTCAGGCAGCACTCCTCCAGCAGCTGGAAACACACAGGAAAGTTAAGTGGCATTTATTCTTCATTCTGAATTGGATCGGCCAGTGTCTGACATTTAAACTGTATTATTAACCGTGTGCTTCACATGGGGATAGATTTTATGTCGGATCAGTGGGTTGTGTTCTGCGTAGTAAGGGAGGTTTTTGCTGGAAAAACAAAATTGTCTTTGTATTCTTTCATCTGATTCTCAGAAAAAGAAGATTGACTGAGGTTATGTTTTTGTATCCAGGCCTGTGGTATTAAAATCAATTTTCAGTCCCCAGACTTTATCCTTTGTTTGACCTGCTTTGGACCTGGGCTTGATTGAAATTATTCTGATTATATTTTGGAATTCAATTTGAGTTGATTAAAAGGATCTGGACTGCAGCAAAGCTCGCTCGCTCATGACTCATTCATAGCAATATTCCCAGGTCAAACTATGTGGTAGTCTAGTGATGGCACGGGCACCTTGCAGTGGAGATGTCCGTTCTGGTAGAACCAGATCTGCTCGAGTCCATCTGTCTCCTCGCTTTCCTGGATCCGCATCATTTTGACATCATCCAAATCGCCGGTCGCTGACATCATGAGCCCCGTCTTTCTGTTCCTTAAACGGAAATGCACTCGCTTCTGCTCAGAAAAAACACACATGATCGGACACAAAAGATCAGTGCTGGAAACTGGTTATAGTTCTTAAGGTTTTAGATATTTATAAGGGCTTTTTTATATTAAATATTTCTTTCATATTATTTCATCTTAATAATTTTGGGCAACTTGCTCGAAGTTTAAGTCTGACTTTAAAGGCTGCAATATTTAGCTTCGATCTTACTGAGTTCAATATCAGACTTCAAGGTGAGTAAAGTAATAGTTTTTTATTATTTTCAGGCAAGTCAACCAGCAAGTCAGTGCTGTTCACTTGGAGAAATGTCAAACAAGGTAAGCTTGGTCTAAATATACCTCCACAATCATAGTGTACAGGTTTTTAAAGTGAAAGCTTTATGCACATTTTGAGTGAAAGGAAATACCTGAATAAGAGGCCGAAGGGATCCAATTTTCTGCCAGCTGCTGAACTTATGCCAGTCCGGCACCTCACCGGGTTTAAGTAAAATCTGAGGACCCCGATAGTTGATTCCCTGGTATAATACCCACCTGGTGGTAAAGAAAAGACAGAAACACAGTTGAGTTTAAAGCAACACCACGTCCTGCTCAGCTTTTCTCTTTTCAGTCACACTAGTGCTTCCTATATAAAGCAACTTAAGTGTTGGTTTGATTCACCATTTCCTTCTTTCAACTCTTTGTATGGCAGAAGGAAAAATGCCTTTCATATCGTTCTTTCTTGCGTAACTTCTTTCCTCTGTGGATGTCAGTTCCTGTAACTTTACGCTACATTTTGGCAAAGAGATTCCAACCTGGGTTAATAAAGGTCCAATAAAAAAATTATCTCAATCTAAACTGGCTCCGCTGCTGTAAACCCATGACATATAACTGATAAAACTGCTAAAAATGTCTGCTTTTGCCTCAGAGCTGTATTTTTGCGTCCTCTCTTCGCCGCAGCACTTTATCGAAGGTAATCTTCTAAAATGCGACTGTCCAATTTCTCCGTGACACTAAATGTTGCTTTTAACTCGCATCTCAATGGCCTCCTTGTTTGGCTGATTGCCCGTCTCTCCTGCAGTGGGAATGTGCCACTCCAGAAACAGCCCTGGCTCACTGTGAGCCCTTTATTTCCCGCAGCATCGGTTCACACCTCCAGTCTGAATCTCACACATCAGCAGCAGGTTTCCATCACCGCTCAAGCTGTCAGCACTGCCATGCAGAACATGTGCTGATGCTGCAGTCTGCGGCCAATTACTTAATCCATGGAACGGCATTTCTATACATAATGGCTAAACCTGCTGTTTTTCCCACAAAAATTAACTCCACTAGTCATTGTAAAAAAAATCCTCATATTGCAGATGTTAAGGTCACTGTTAATTGAAAAGAAGCCTTATTTTGAAAGAACACCTTATGAAGCTTCTTTTATTATCTCTAAATCCTTCATCTCTTAGTTTAAACACCTTGCTTCGTAGTGGCACAGTACCTTGGTGTGGACTAAGCCTAAGATAATATTTGGCAAATTGACTCTGCAGTTGATAACATTTGGAAGGAAAGACATTAAAAACAGAACAAAAGTGATTTTGACCACTGAGTGACGCGTGAGTGGAAAATAAAGGCACTTTGACAGCACAGTGGGTTCGCTCCACACAGAGGCAGTTTTTTTTTATGCATGAGCCTGTCAAAGTCACACCAAGAGGAGAAGTTAGTGACGGCCGAGTAGCCGCTTCACATTCCCACGGAGCGGGTTACCTCCCGGCAGCTGTAAAGGTACTCACATGCCTCCTTGCACTGACACAGACTGGACTCTGCTGCAGCCTCCAGCAAGCTGAAGGTTCACTGACCCATCCGTCAATACCACCCTCTTCCCCCGCAGGCCGCCGCGCTCAAACAGGGTGATGGATGGCAGTGAGAACTCCTGGCCGGGAAAAACGGAGAGAAAGCACATGAAGAGAAGAAGAAGGCGGAGAGCCGCCAGCCGTGCAGGTTAAAATTAAGATTATGATGAAGTTGCCCTGGAAACAAGCACACTTGCACTCTGTTCCCCCTGGGAGGTTTTCCCTCTGTGACAGATGGCTTGTTTTATGTTGTAGATCAGCTTGAGTGAGTCATTTAACATTTTATCAATTGCTTCGCAGCGTTTGCAGTCGGCTACCTGGCAAGATAATGGTTTATAGACATTTATACACCGAATATGGTCTTTTTATCACTAGCTGTTTCTGTTTTGAAGCGAAATTTTAAAATGTATCATTAAAGAAAATGCAAATAAAGGACTGTTACCTTAACTGGGTTAGAGTAATAAATAAAGCTTCACTGACATACTTTTGTCAGAAGATGGCAGTGTAATGTATGCTTCTGTATTGCTGTAGGCTAATCTATCACTAAACAGAAGTAGAGAAACAGAAAAAAACATTACAAAAAAGAAGTTGCTAACCAGACAACTTTGACCTCCCACGAGAGAAAATGGAAAGTCTTCCAGAATCAGATTCAATTGGACATCTTCTAATTTTTCTTTAACCAATTAAGAAAAAATGTTTCCATCTCCCATTTAACACCTTATCTATTTCAAATGACAAAAAACACCTCCAGCTGGCATGAAAACTTCAATGTGCATTTCATGAAAGTTTTATCGAATTTGTTGTATCCATCAAAATTTTTTCATGCTGACCCTAATACTGTGGGTAGGTGAGGATACTTTCTTTAGCCTAAAGAGTCCTGTCAGTGATGTTGCATTGTGGGTAATGTAGGCGCCAAGTTAAGACAGCGAACAAGAATGGACTGAATCAAAAAAAAAAAATATATATATTTTGCAGCATCAATTGAATGCAATGCTAAAATGATGCATTGCTTTTATAATTCAATAATATTGACTGTAGCAGCTTTAACGTCACTGCCGCCCCACCCAGTTCATAGATAGATTTTTCTTCTTACCGGTGTTGCTATTTTTTAATCTAGGTTGTTTTGCAGTATTTGAGATATCTGGTTGTAAGGTTGTCTGGCAACTCTCAGATATAATTGAACTAGATTCCATCCGCTTTGTGGTGGTTAAAGTGCCAACAAAAACATTTGAAAAACCCAGTAACATTGTTGTGATACTTTCAAATGTACTTTTTCCTGCCACTCTGAGAACCACAAGAGCCATCTCGTCCCATTGTGTTTTAGAGAAACAGTCATAAACAACACATTGTGTAATAGATCCTTCAAAACCTCAAATTCAAGAGGGTAGGAGTGGGTTTAAAAAATAAACTTACAAAGCCAACAGTCTGCAGCGACAGGATGGAGGAGCTGGCACTGACGCAGCCCATCGCTCTCAGGTCAGGGTAGCTCCCGACTTCCAACACGTACATCCTGCCAGTGAAGTCCCGGCCCTCAAACGCCAGCCAGCTGAGAGTCATTTGCATAAACAAACGCACACAAACAACCACACGGAAGCAGCACAAAATAAGACTCGGGTTTTGGACTGGTGGAATATGATTTGCATAATGTTCTGATATGTACATAGATTTGAAACTTGGAACAAAAACTGCCCGAGGAGATAACACTTGCAGATTCAGTGACATATTTTAAATTAATCATTAAAATCCATTTTTTAGACTGGCTCATCTTTTAATTACTTTAATAGGCCTTCCTCTTTTTTTATTTGTGTATTTGTTTTTCTTTCATATAACTTTTACTTTTATTAGATATCATTTTTACAATTTTATCTTCATCATTTGTCTTTTCTCTTTATTTCCTTTGTGTCTTTTTTCACCTTGTGTTTGTTTGGCCTTGTGGTTATCCTCCTCTTGTTTCACTTTGTCAGCCAGATCGCTTTATAAACACTGTTTTTAGATACAATTATTACCCTGATTATTATTAAATAACATGGCAGCAGAGTGACTTACAATATGCCATATTTTAGGCTATTCTTCCTTAAGGATATAAAGCAAAATATGCTCAGACATACACACAGGACTTGGAGAGATTTATATGGATCCTGCATCATAAAAAATGCAAGATATATACAAAGCAGAAGTAAGTGGAGCAGTGACAGCCTGTAGCGTCCCAGAGATACTTTGTAAAATGAGCAATATGCAGCTACAATTGTATCAGATCACCTTTGGGAAATCCAAAAAAGCCCGGTTTAAAAATCCTCTTTTGCAGAATGTTGCAAAGTCTCTCAAGCACCTATGATTCAACTTATATCATAGCTCACAGGAACAGCAGCAGCGTGACAGTTTGTCCATAGTGTGCAGTATTACTCACCTTCCAGCGAGGACCTTGCATGAGGCCACACAGAAGCCGTCCTGCAGGGAGGCCACACTGTCCTCCAGAGGGAGGACGGAGCCTTGAAAACCTGGATCAGAGAAAAGCTGCACCTGGGGCACACACAGCAAGACAATAAGCCTGAGTCATCCACTCTGAGCCGCTCACACACTTCATCAGATAACGCCGACACTATCTCAGCATGATTGAATGCGTTCATTCAGTCTTTTCAGTCGCCTACCTTAAACTTGGCTGCGTTCTCGAAATCATCCTGAAATGAAACAAAACATTGATGAGACTCATTGAAATGCAATGAAATACGCAGGGAAAAAAGAAATCATAAATGTTTCTGTGTCACTGTTGAACAGCAAAGAGCACCCTCATGCTTTACTGTTAGAGCCAAATGAAGGCTGGGCTGTGCTGTTTCTCTTTTAATGCATTTATCAAATTAAAGATTTTAAAACTGAAACATGTTATTCCTGTTGTCTTAAAAGTAAGTTAAAGTAAGTATAAGTTAACATGATTTATTCATATCTCTCAAATCCAGAAACTAGAGGGGGGAAAAAAAGGACTAAAATCCATATATTCAGTACACTACATCTAAATAAATAGCGGAATTAGTGACCTTTTTTAAACACTTTTTATTGCTTCTATTTCCTTTTTCTAAATCTATCATATTTTTATTTGTCACCCATTGCTTTCTCTCTTCTATATTTGTGTGTCTGTTGTTTTGTGTTGTGTTTAATTTTGACTTTAACTTTGTCTGGCTTTTGTTTGGCCTTCTGGGTCTCCTGCTATTGCTTTGCTTCCTCTGCCAGCGCATTTTGTAAATGCCGTTTTTCAGATTTCAGATGATTTAGTATGCCAGTAACAAACTTTAGTATGAATCCAAAAGTATGAGGATTGCATCGAGTTCCCAGTGAAATATTACAGACCACTCTGGCATAAATATCTGACAATGCAGTGTGGTAGTGACAACAACATAAATCACAGAGAACAGGGAACAGAGAGCAAGACATTATTTCTTTATTTTACACCGGATTTGTTTTTGTTGTCTTTTTCTTTTGGACGCTGCTTTTCATTTTTTTTACATTTGTAATGCTTGAACACTATGTGCGTGATTCTATTGTGATCTTTTGATTCTGCGCTCAGGAGGAAAAAGCAAGAAAGACAATGACTATGCAGCTCTGACAACATACAATGAGTTCAGCTGCAGTTTGATCATCTAAAGTCTGTCACAGACGTGAAGAAAAAACTTAAAGAACGTTTTCATTCTTGCTTTCAGAGCGAGCAGAGGTATGTAGATCCCTTATTTTAGATCCATTCACCTAAAGTTTAAGTCCTGCATTCAAAACTTACTTAATTAAAACTATGAAAGTGATAGCATCAAAATGTACTTGAAAAATAGTACTTGTCATGCAGAATGGACCTGCTCATTTTGTTTAATTCCTTTGTAGAGATAGGGCTCATTTAACTACTCAACACACTGTTATGAGGTGTATTAAAAAAAAGTTGAATCACTTTAAATTGATCATGTTTTCAAAGTTAAATATCAACCTGTAAAATAAGTAAAGCTGGCAGCTAAACGTCATGCAAAGTATAAAATAAATACTCAATCAAAGCACAGTACTTGAGTAAATGTACTTGGTTACATTCCACCACAGGGCACAGGGATGCTGTCAGGATGTGACATGTTACTTTCAGTTCTGTGTATCTGAGAAAAGATACATACTTCTCTTTATTTAAAGTATTAGTAGAGTATGTTGAACTTTAGTACACTTAATGGGTGTGTAGTGTAAAGTATGTATCCAGGGGAATGCTCTGAGTTCACGGCTACATTCCTGCTTCAGGACTGAGAACACTTCAATCTTAAAAAAGCTAATTTTGGGTATTTGGTTATACATGAAACAAAAAAAAATCTTTTGGCCCACAGAAGCAGCCTTTTGCTCTTTGGAGCAGCTCAAGACTTTAAACTCGATGACATCTCTGGTTTCTGGCTTTGAGAGAGAACGGCTCATGTTCCCAAATATTGTTTGAATTGTTTTTTTTTTTTTGGAAAGAACACTGGAAATCTCCCTTTAACTTCAGAGCGAAGCAGCAACACTGAAGTAGACTTTGCAAGAAGAAATCTGTGTCTGTTTGTCATCATTTGGGTTGAAATCGCCTTATGATGACTCACCTTTGTGATTTAAGTCTTATGACCAATATTTTCCTCAGTAAAGAAAATTCATTTGCTTTGTGCGTGACTCACAAAGATAATCTACTGCAAAAAGGCCTGTCTTTCCATCTAAAAATCTTGATTTAGTCACAAGCATGAGTTTCATGACTGGTCACATGCAATGAAAGCACTCGGGGGACTACCAGAGGAAGTGAGAACACTGCACAGTGCTGAAGAGCAGAATGTTTAATGAAAATGATGTGGTTATATAAGGCTGCTGTAGTTGCTGAACATTAAATACCCCGGTCCCAGGACAATCTGTCTAATAACTGGAGCAAAACAGGAAGATTTTTCCCTGAGTCGCTGCTCTTACCAGCACAACCGGCATTGCTGAGCCGACTCTGGGCTGCAGCCCCCCCCAGTCCTCCGGGCTTCCGTACAGGCCTTTCTCCAGGATGTAGCTCTCGCCACAAAAGCCCGGCTCCTCAAACACGACCCAGCTGAGATGGAAAACAGAGGGAGGAGGAGCATAATTAGCTTTTTATTGCGCACTGACATTTCATAATCTTTTCTTTTTCTTGTTTTATCTTAATGTGTATAGAAACAAAGTCTTTCCATGCACTTAAACTTGCAAACAAAGAAAACCACAAGAATCCACAGCGTGACACAGTCAATGTGGCGTTCATTTATCACGCATGTCAACAATTCTTGGTCAGAGTCCAAGCTGATAATGTCCTCCCACATGATAATATCTCGGCAGTTATGAACTGTATGTACTCGCTTGTCAAATTGGGCATGTCAGCTGTGTGAGTGTGTGTGTCGCTGGGTATTTCTGCTCCTTAGACAGGCAGACAGACAGGGGCTGTGTCCCCATCCATGCCTCACTACAAACAAGTCCTAAACCAACACAGTGAGCCAATCAGAGGCTGGCAAGGATGGCAGCACGGCATGGGCGAGGCTGTGCAAGCTAATGACAGGCTAGCAGCGCGGCAAGAATAACCTTTAGTGAGGGTCCAGCCTCCTGAAGAAGGACGACATGTTCCAGTCTACATTATTCACCAGTTCGTTCGCGTCTCCCTTGGGGGGCAGCATGTTCTGCATTTCATTAAACTCATTTGAGTAATTTCTTCTTCCAGTTTTGTTTACTTCTGCATTCTTTTCAGCTGACCATAGCATACAGAAACAGAAATAGAAGCAGCCACTTCTTGGATCTTCTACTTTTGTATGCAGTATTACACAGAATGAGACAAAACACCATCCGAATATAAATGACATTCCTTGTTAACGGTGTTCAGGCGTCTAGGAGCTGCTCCTCCTCCACACCCTGCATGGATTTCACATTACTTTCACGGTGAAAGGGTGTGAGACAGCATGCTGCAAAACCAACTAACATTGATAGGAAGTCAGGTGTGGCAGACTAAAATATTATTGAAGTAAGTAATCTGTCTCGACCTGTCAGCATGGGCGCGGCAGCCTCGCCGCTACGCACCTGAGCCGCATAGCACTGCCAGAACCTGCACAAGACCTCACTGGGACTTGAGCCTGAATAATCATCAGCTTGAGGTGCAGGAATGCATCTTAAAGCATGAGCTGTCGACTGCTCATGCTCAGGAATTCCCATAATCAGAGACAGATCCAGTTTCCTCAGGCAGGAGGAACATAGATCCAGTGAACCATCAGCTGTTTCAGTCCTCACACAGCAGTGAAGGTATAACACTCACACTCCCCCGATGACGTCCGCTGACTGCGTCTTCAAGCCGTAGCCAGTGTCCTCCATGTTAATAACAGGCACTGTGAGGTCAATGTTGACACCCAGCTCACCGAAATCTCTCTCGCTGAACATTTTGAGGTGTGGAGACATGAAATCCTGGAGAGAGAAGAAAAGCATATGGTAAAAAAAAATCTGACGAGCATCACACCAAGATGCATCCAGAATGAGCAAAGCAACCAAACAATGGTACAGTTCTTAACCGTCACAAAAAATCAAGATATCCCACTATACCAATTCTGCTTAATGTTACCACTTCATGAACAAACAAAACTAACAAACAATTCAAGACACGATAAACAAGATAAATTAGTTTATCATGAGCATGAATTTCATGTTTTTCTTCAACAACATTTCAAAGCTAGATGATCCCCAAACTAGCACAGCTTTTAACTGAAAGTAAATCATGTTTTGGCCGTTGAGATCCTATTTACATTCCAATGGACGTGACTTTACTGGGACGTGTAGAACTGATTCCACCTGAATGCACACACACTTTGGATTCGATGTCTATAAGCCAATCACAGTCTTCCACATCATTTAAAGTGGACTGAGGTGGAGCCAACATCCTTTTGCAACAAGTATGGCCGACAATGAGGTAAGGAAGAAGCATGAGGCACTTTTTAATCTAATGTTAGATATGTGATTGATTTTAAAGTGTGTTTGAAGTAAACATGAGATGTTGTGTTACTTATACATGTCAAAATATCAAATGAAAGATTTACAGCTTTGTTATCTTTCAATTGAAATGCTGAGAAATGAAAAAAAAAAAAAGGAGATAACAGGAGATTTTTTTGATTGGATCTGTCAGCTTAATGAGTCCCATTTAATATCAACACAGAATATACAACCCAAGAAACTTTGAACATTCTGTTTTTCGGAGATGATTGTGTTTTGAGTTTTGAGCTGCACCCAATTTAATTAAACTTTCACAGGAAGGAATTAACTTTTGCTTTTGTGAAAATTCTCTCAAGGCTGTTGCTTGTCATTACAGATGAATAATAATGAGTACAATTGGAGAATAACATTAGGTTATTTTTTGTTTTTGGAACATAGTTGTTTTCTGAACAGATTAAGATTTGTTTGAAATATGTATACAGTGGGCATTACTGAGCTGGGCAGAATATATTCACTGCATACATTTAACTTACATTTCTCCGGTTGCCTTGCAACCACTGTTACAGAGTCTGACACAGAAATTGGTCTCCCCGAAATATTAGGCTGATATTGTTTGGCTTATGAATTGCTGGGAAATAATCAGCAGTGCCAGTTGCTGTTAAGTGTATTCCCTTACCACCACAGCTTCATAAACACAAAACTTAATTAGCTTTTGTGCACTTTATTTACATGTTCGGCACTGTTATTATGAATCTGTTCTCCTGTAAAAACTTAAATAAGCCTCTAGAGGTTACCTTGGTATTTATTAGAGGTCTCCCTGCTTGCTAACACTGAACACTGTCAGTAACATTAATAAGATTATGTGGAAAGTTTTGGTCTGAATGCTTTTCCATTAATTTTCCATTCTGACAAGAATAAACTCTTTCCTTTCCATTTTTAAAGACAAATTTTAACCTTCACAAAAAGATGGTTGAGCTATAATTTAAACAGCTATTTTCCATCACATACTGGTGTATTTTGAGCTACCGTTGCTCACAAAAAGGTGTTCAGTGAGTTGCTGAGTACTCACAGCCGATACTGGCCTCAGTGAGAGGAGTTCCTCTGAGCCTCCCCAGTCGCTGCAGTCCAGGTACTCT
>JAOWBC010000383.1:11184859-11198721 GCA_028566105.1 Hypoplectrus providencianus | reverse complement strand
CACTTTGGTTTGCACTTGTGCACATGTATGAGGATGCACATGCACTTAAACAAGCATTGTGTGCCAATGGTTTCCCACTATTTCACTGATCTACAGGTGGCAGTAACACGTCATGAAATGCAGTCATGTGCAAACATAAAGAAAGTAGAAGAAGAGTGCTAGCAGGTTAACAGGGAAGGAAATGTGTTCACCACACTTTGCCAGGCCTCAAGGATACATATAATTTCCCCTGGTGAGTAACACTGAACCTAATCAGAATGTTGTGTTTACAAGAACACAACTTTCAAGGAGAAAGTGTCAGAGTGGATACATAATTACAGTTATCAAGTAGGAAACTCTGACTGCTGATGCTTTATTAAACTAATGACACATCCAGGGGCCTGAACAGGCCGCACCGGCTTCCAAAAACCACTTGACACTAATTAGAACTACACTTCAGTGCACATTTTCTTTTTTTCTGAAAGTTCCAGTTGGATGTGGCTGCATGTACTTACCATCCTCTAACAACCTTCACGGATATGAGAGGCGAGAGCTGCAGAGAAGTAGCATCTGCTAGGTCCCGGTGAATCTCATGCGCCTGGCCGCTGAACTGAGCTTTCTCAAACAACACCATCTGTGTGGGGACATGAGGGATAGTGTCAGAATATAAACACATTAAGGAAAAATAATAAAAGGCAAAGCATGCTTAGTCCATTCCATTAAATCATGATTCACGGTGCTGAGAAAGACCTAATAGCAAGGCTTCGTGTCTCTTTTATGCTTACAGTGAAAGCACATTTATGATTATCTGCACCAAAAAGCATAAATGTCATCATTAGCTGAACCAGCAGGGTGTACTGTTAATGCAGTGCATCAGTGTAATAAAAAATGTGACATTTTAGTTCATAGGCAAACAGCATATTATAGTTTGTGGACAATAAACTACAAAAAACGGCCGCTCTCGAGTCTTTAGTCAATAACGCTGTTTGAGTTTCTCTCTAAAAGCTTTCATTAAACTAAAAGTCTTTCATGGTAAAATCACGCTGTTTCTTCTTTGGTAATACCAGTGAGGACACAGGATCCCCTGCACAGCTAGCTGGAGGTAGCCTGAATTAAAGCAACATGTTGGTAAGAAACCGGGAACGCTGAACACCAGGGGAGAATCTCTTTTTCTTGCACCAACTACAAATGAAGTTGCAGAGCCCAAAGTTCTGCACCGAGCTGGCAGCACTGGATTCAGTGATTGTAATCACATCCAGCTGAGCATTTGCTCTCGACTGTTTTTTTAATACTTTGTTTACCCCCAAGAACACCATATGAAAAGCAGATGTTTTCACAGAACAGAGGCTTGTCTGTCCAGATTCCTCTCCCCAGCCTGTTTCTATTGTATGTGGGCAGAGCTGTGCCTACTGTACCTTTCCAGGGCGCTTGTGAAATCCCTTGGCAGTCCTTATCTGGAATGCAAAACACATAATTTTCATTGTGACAAAGACTGCAGACCAGTGCAAACATCTATAAAAATGCTTGAGAAGCTAATCTGCATTTGTTTGTGCAGCAGCACTGTGTGCCTGTTGAAAATCCTGACCTTTTAGTTTACTTCAAGGGACACAGTGGGGTTTGAGGAGACTGCACTGTTTTCAATTTGTATTCAAGATCCACACTGGCATAGCTAACAGGGGAAGGAGTTGCTTAATACAGCTTGACAAATATGCAAATTGTGAGTTTGGCAGCTACAAATAGCAAGAAAGAACTTCAGCAAACAGAGCTTGTAACATCAAGTCAGTAAGACAAAGACAACATTAACTGTACAAATTTGAATATGTGCTTGTTTTCTTCATCTCATTTGATAATTAACTGAGTAACTTTGATTTGCTGGTTGGACAATCAGGTAATTTTAATATAATGCAACATTTTCTGACACTAACTGACAAACAGGGTTTTAATTGACTGATTTTAATTGTCAGATTCATCGACAAAAAATGTTGACATTTAACTTTGGATATCTGTAAAGTTTCCAGAAAGAGCTTTGCTATTTACTTTCAATCATTTGATAGAGAAAAATGTTTTCTAATGGTAAACTTCCAGTATTAGATTTAATAGCTTGGATCTACATATGATGCAAAAAAATATAAATTCTCACAAATACAAGATGAGCATGCATGGAAAACATAAATGTAAGATTAAAACTATTTTAGATTGAGAATCTTCCCAACTAATAAAGATGTAAGAATGCAAATATATTTAAAAAAAAAAAACAGGTGGATTTTTCCATAAAAAGCGTAGGCAGTGCAGCGCTTAGGGAAAAAAGGGATATAAATATTTCTCTATCTCACCCCCCAGCAAGCAGTCTGAGCTCATACACATCAAAGAGATATGCAACTTTAATTTGTAATATTAAATTAAAGGCATCCTTTAATCGTGTGTATGCTTCACACTTACTTTATTTCTAAGCGTCCTCTGAGGCTGAGCCGGAGGCTGCTTCGGCTCAGGGAGTGCAGGATGTGAGATCGGAGGAATCTCGGGAAAACGTGGCGCCACAGCATCAGGAAGCACTGGGGCTGGTTTCACAGCCAGGTCGGCTTCACCTCCAGGCGCTGGAGTCGTCATTTTTCCAATAACCTGATGTATAAACAGAAATCCAGATAAGTACATGTGCTGAAATTATGTCTGTTGGTCTTTAAAGACATGATATAAAATGTTATAATATCAGGTTAAATGTAGTCAATGATTCAACTAATGCAGTAAACATATATAAAAGTGATCCCTGTGAGCAAAAGCATGGTTGCAGTTTTTTTTATTCTTCTAACAACGCTTTTTACTCTCACTGGAGCTGACAGCAGCTTGGGATTTCTGTACTTGGTCATCTGCTGCAGGCATGCTACTGCAGCGTCTACATACACACTGCTACATGTAGCTATATGCTAATGTAAGGGAATCCTGTAACCTTGGTTGCAGAAGTTGATATATATAGAATCGACTCACATTCTTGCTGGAATGTGTCTGATTGTGTAGATATTGGTTTAAAAGCTGTTAATGGAGTTTTTTGTTTTGTTTTCACTGTTACTGTCATCATTTCTGACAGCTGCAATTACAGACGGTATGGAGACACGAAAGGCACAGATTGTAAGACTCGGGAATGCTGACCAATTAGAGCTGACTTTTCTTAAAGAGACAGGCGCTACAATGGGCTGTTTCGTAAGGAGGGTGAACAGAGGTGAGGCAGTTATGAGCAGTATGAGAAAAATAATGGATTTTTGAAAATCAAAGTACGTAAACATGTTCTGATGGAAACCAGAAGTGCAAGTATGTATGTATAAGTATTATGTTCCCTTTTAAACTGAAGGACTTTCATTAAAGTAGTTTACACTCTGATGTTACTCTGCTTACTTCAATTTGTGCTACAAAGCCGCACAATACGTCGTCTGTTGGATCTCTTGTGTTTTGAGAACAACTTCTTTCATATTGACAATGTTATTAGTTGGGGAAAGTACAGAAAAACTAACCTCCGTTTTGACTTGGTCCTGTCCTTGTGTGCTCTGCACTGGCTTCGCTGGCTCTCGGGGGAGGTACTTCTCTAAATAGTCTGGCAGCTTGATGTCGTTAAAGGAGGGAAGTGGAGGGCCTGAGTCACTGACCGCAGCCTGGGCAGCCTGGGCTTCCTCTCTGCTGCTAAAGGCCTGCGTGTCTTTGAATGGAGTTGCAGTGGTCGGGCTCGGCGGTGGGGGGCTTCTCTGGGGGGATTCGTTGGGTGACACATCTCCAGAGCTCGTGCCTTCAACTCCGTTCCTCTTCCCTCTGAAGATGGAGGAGGTGAGGCTGCTGAGGACGCAGCTCCCCTCCAGACGAGACTTCACCTTTACCTGCTCGTCTTTTTCTTCCTTATTGCCGGCCTCATCTTTGTCGGGCGTCCCGTCTCTGAGGCGAGAATGGACGTCCATGCTGCTGAGCAACAGGCTCCTGTCCGCCAGACTCGCCCTGGCAGGCTTCAGGGCAGTTTTCGCCTCCTTGTTCTGCTGGAGCTTGGCTAAGAGGCTTGGACCTGTATCTACAGAGAACTTACTCTTCTTCCTCAAGCCAAATTTAAACTCATCTGGGTCGAACGGCTTCTCGAAGCGGTCCTCCCTGATGGCGGGCATGGCGAATGGCGGCTGAGGCGGACGGAGTTGGTTGTGTTTGCGTGGCGGGAGGGAGAAAGGAGCGCAAAGCTTTTTGATTTTCTCGACGAAATCATCATCGTCTAGGTCATCGGATGTGTCCAGGAGATTGCTTTCGCTTCCGGAGGAGCTCAGTTTGGGTTCGGAGACTTTGAGCCTCCGTTTGGGAAAGTCCACATCCAGCCAGCTCGAGGGGGCATCTTGGCTTGTCATGGAATCATCTTTGCTTCGTCCGCGTGGAAAAGGGAGCTTCTTCATGGGTGCACGCTGTGTTGAGCCTGACATCGGCTTGTTATCCTGGGGGGAAGTTGGTGCTTTTGGAGACAGACCCGGCTTATTATCGACCGGTTCCTTTTTAGCTGTGAGGAGTTGAGGATGTGGGGAGATGTCACCATTGACAACAGGTTCTTTTACTGAGGTTTTCTCAGTTTTTTCCTCTCCGACACTTACTGCAAAGCTAGAAGATGCACTAACTGCCGAGCTCGGCGCCACAGAAGCAGCGCTATCAGATGAGCTCTTTGTTATCTTTCTTCCGTCCTTGAGTGAAGTGATACCACTTGTACCCTCTGAACTTTTAGATTCTTCACACTGTCTAGGAGGCGGTTTCATTACATCTCCTGATACTATGATTTCCGAAGGCTCTGCTTTGACAGGTAAACTTTTCCCTCCATTATCCTTCCCTCTTCTGTTAACACTAGAGGATTTCGAGACAGAAATGGGAGCCGACTCTTTAACAGATGATTGGTTTTCTGACAGATTATCTGTGTGTGCGGTTATCAGTGCTGCAGTGCAATCAGGGGCCTTTACAGTCACTTTCTCAGCTGCTGTAGTTGTTTTGGTAATAGACTCAGAGCTGGGAGACTGAACATCATTAGCTCCACGTGTACATGAGTCATCTGGTGAATTCTCTGTTTTTTCCACTGATACAGAATGAGGCTTTGGGTCGGCTGCAATCACCACTGGCCTTGTCTCCTCTCCGGGGCTTTCTGTGGACTTTGTTTGCAACTGAGATGGTGCATTTGTTGCCTTTCCTCCTGATGTCACTTTTTCACTCTTGATCACAGCCTCATTAGGTGTGGAACAAACAGCTTTATCTGGAGGTGTGCTCTCTGTGTGTATGACATCTTGTTTTTGAGCAGGGAGGTGTGATGTTACACCGGCCTTTTCTGAGGACTCTGATGGTGGTTCTGGTTGGACTGTTTCTGATTTTGATGTGACTTTAATTGGTTTCGTCTCATCTTTTCTTTCATCTCTCGCAGCGCTCCCCTCTGTACCTGAGACACCTTGCGTGCTGTCTGGAGCCTTGACTTTTGTGGTATTTTTATCTGAGCCAAGGAGCTGCGGCAGTTTCTCTTTGTTATTCTTCTCAGTCTGATTTGTTTTTTTGCTCTCAGTCTTTTCTAACATCTTCACATCTTTACTCTCAACCAGATTTGTTATTTCTACGTCCTTTTTGTCAGGTTGCAGTGTTTGCTCTGCCTCTTTTTTCTTCAGTTCCAGGACTTTTCCTTTACTCTTTGACTCCTTATTTAGTTTTGGAGGGTCAACAGTTGGCTCTTGCTCCTTTGAAAGAGTCTTCTTGGTTGTTGGTCCTTCAGCTTTAGGTGAGGGGGAGGAGGTGGAAGTTTCTCTGCTGTCCTTTGAGGCCTCCTTTCTCAATAAGAGACCTTGTCCCCCTGTCTTTTCCTCCTTTTGGGGTAAAATATTGGCATCCTTGTCAATAGACGTCTTTGTTCCACTGCTACAGGCAGCAGTATCGGGTTCATCTTTGCTGACAGATGGTTCAGGCAGTCCCTCCTGTCGGTTGACCGGTTTGTCCGTACTCTCCTTTTTAAATGTAGAATCTAACGGTTTCTTTTGTTTGTCCTCTATTTCCTTCTTTAATGCTTTCTGTTTTGTATCACACTGTTTGTCTGCTGTTTTCCCTTTCATGTTATCAGATGGTAATGAGACTTTCTCTGTGAGTTGTTTGGAGGCAGAGGCAGCCTCCTCTTTTATATCCTCCTGTTGTTTTATAGAAGTGAGTTCAGGTTTACTTGAAAAGCAATCTGGCTTGTTTTCACTATTTGGGCTGAGCGGGCTGGTTGGTTCCTTACTTTTTCTTCTTTTAGAGCGGGAGCCTGTTCTGCTCGGGCCTTTGGACTTTGGGCTAATGCAGTTGGGCAGTTCTGCAGAATCGTCTGTCCCTTTGGTTGCAGAATCTTCTTCAACGGCGATGGGTTTTGTAACTTGTTCTGCTGTTTTTGAGGTCACTGTGTCGTTTGTTCTGGAGTCTGACAGATGATCTTTAGGAATGGAAATCTTTCCCCCTTCAGTGGGGGTGTCTCGCCCGTCTGGTTTCAATGTAATCTCTGACTTTGCTTTTGTTTGTAATTGCTCTGTAGTATCCAGTTTACCCTGACTGTCCAGTTCCTTAGACTTTGATGAGGCAGCTCCAACAGATGAGGTGGATTTTTGAGACATTCCTGTCATGGCTGTTTTCTGAGGCAGTGCTGGTCTACCCTCCGCTTTAGATGCCTCAGTGAAGTTCTTAACTCGCTCCTTGATCGTCATTGTCTTCTCCCTGAGGGGTGATGCGGAGCTGGACCTGCCTGCAGCGTAACGTTCGGCTGACCTTGACCTCTGCTCTATTGACAGAAAATCAGCCTTAATTCTTTCCGTGGATTTCCTGACAGGAGAGACATCAGCACTTCTCGGGGTCTGGAAGCTCGTCTTGTTGAACCCCGCCGGCCGTTCAAAGAGGCTGATTTTATCCGTTATCCGGCCGACAGCTGGCTTTGGCTCCTCATCAATTTTCTTCAGCTCAGGCAGTCTGTGTATAATAAAGTTAAGGTTAGAATTCAAACTCTGTATGATACTCACCAACATTCAAACATTTAAAGATGGTTCTGATACAAACTTGTTCAACTGTCTCAATATGAATCCTGTTGTCTGTCAGACAATTCTTACAAGTTCTTTAAGCCTTTTTTATGTCTTTGTTATACTCTAAAACTCACGAAACTTGGTGGTCACACTAAAATGTGTAATAATATTTCGCCCATGGAGACAGAGCGGATTGAGGTCCCAGTCCACTGATGGGGACAACAATCAGTTTGTCGCAGCAATAGAAGAATGATTAAAAGCTGCTGTGTGGTGGACCAACAGGGAGCTTATGGCCAAATTGTGGTAAACCAAAATAAGTCTTTAAGAGGACAAAAGCAAAGACAGATATGTGGCATCAGCAGAGAGAATTAGAAAAAACTATGGGATCCTGACATGTTACATATAGTCTGCAGTAAGCATATTTGTCACTAATTCAAAGTTTTGATTCTCAGTTTTTGGCTCAGTGTATTTCTTTAAGTTAGGCTAAAGCATTTAGACATTATCAACTTTGTTTTAGTTCAATTTGCTTGCTAACCGCTACTTGTCCTCTCTGTTAAAAATAGAGTGCTAAATTTATCATTTGACCTACTTAAATCCATTTTTGGCCACCTGAAGGCATTAAAAAGTTTAACTCTTTGTGCTCTTTAGTGCCTGCTAATGCCTGGAAGACTTAGGTTGAGACAAATTTAGTCTGATACACATAAAAGTTGGTATCAACATCAATTATGTCTGAGACTTACTTAACATTGACTTTCAGCCAAACTCAGCCCAACTGGAAACAAGCCATTTGGAATTAGGTGAATCTTTTGTGTATTTGTGCAAACTTAAGGGTTTATAGGATTTGTGTCAGATTTGGGTGGTATAATCCTCAAACTGATATAATCCTATAATTCAAAGAAATCAGTTATGCCTCAAATTATTCACCAATTCAGGCAATTTACAGATGTGGAACCTTTAAAAACTCCTGGAAGATTTGACAATCATCTCAAATATTCTCATCAGACTCTTAACAAATTAATTTTTTGGGTGATTTGTTAACTTAATATGAGTTTAATCAGATTTTTGTCCTTTATCTTGTATGTACTTTTACAGTAACAATGTTGAAGCACAGGGCTGTACTTTGTGTTATGACTCACACTATTGTTCCACTGTGGATACACCTGCAATATTCCACCCAGAGCCTTTACCGCACATTCTTTTAACTTCAAGCCAGACAAAAGCTTGACAGGTAGGTTCAAATGTTTGCTAATGTTGGAGGTACACCGGTTGTAAAAATAAACATTATTCTGAACAAATAGGTTTCCTCAAATTGGAGTAATTATTGGGAGAATTAAATATCTAACTGAGGTTTACAGTAATTTGATGTGTTAGTGTTTCAGTCATAAAAAAAAATTCAAACTTTGTTTATGTTTCACTTAGCGCCTTCAGGTGAACACTTACCTGGCATTAATCTCTGTTCTGAGCTTTTCCTTTGCTTCTTCTTTGTTATTCTTTAACGCTCCTGCTTTAGATTCCTGGGTGTCTCCTGCTGGACTTTGCTTTGGTTTCAGAGGCACGTTTTTTGTAAAAAGCTTCACCTCACTTTTAGAAACCTTAATACTCCTGCGTTTGGACTCTGGCGTCTCTGTCTTCCTTTGTACTCTGTAAAGACTGTCGTCGTCCTCCATGTCTGCGCCCCCATCAACAACACATGAACCAGCGGCTTCAGTGAGCGAGTTTGAGTCCTGGAAGTTGTCCAACTGCTCGGCTGTCCCGGGACAGGAAGTCTTACTCTCCACTCCTTCAGGTGAGGCCTGAGAGGAGGGGTTGTGCTTGGAGGAGGAGTTTATAGGTGACTCTCCCATGTGTGTCTTTGGACTTTTGCCCTGAGGACTGGTCACTGTTTTATCTGATGGAGGGATTCCCTCTGGGGCATGTGGGCTGTTGGGAGGCATTTTCTCTTGGGGGCTGTTCCCTCCATCTCCCTGAGAGTTCTTCCTGATTCTCCTCCTGGCTGAGTTTTTACGCCCCATGCTGTCGCTTTCTGTTGGTTCTTCAGGTTCAGACAGTGAGTGACTGCGTGATTTCAGGGACACTCCCACCAGGGCACTGTAATAGCTGTGTGCATCAGGTGCAGGCGTCACATCTGTCCTTTTGTTCTCCGCACTTACTGAACTTAAATCAAAACTTGGTGACGACTTTGCTTTGGAAATAACCTTTATGTCCTTTTTTGTGCGAACAACTTCCTTTCTAGCACAGGTGTCTTGCCCACATTGAATCACGCTGGTCTCCTCCAGGTACACACGGAGCCTCTTGCCTGTCTGGGCCTGTGCCTGTCTGTGGGCCTGAGGCAGGGTGTGGCCTCGGTCAGACTCCCACACCACTCCCTGTTCAGGAGGCTCAGAGAGATGTGTCAGATGACTGGCATTCTTCTCAGGATTCCCGCTCTCTGAAGTACCGTTGCTGCTCTCCTCTCTCTTCTCGCCCTGCCCAACTCTCTTCTTCCTGCACGCCACAAACTCCTCCTCTTTTGGACCTCCTACAGCTCCCTCAGTGCTGCTCACAACGGCGCCGTCTCTGTGGGCAGACTGCGTGGCGTCCCCTTCTTCACTTGGGAAAATGTCTCTGGAGAAACTGAGCCGATTGGAGCACTTTTCCTTCTCCTCCCACTGTTGTGTCCTTGCCTGGGGTCCCACAGACTCCTCACTTCTCTCCTCTTCTCCCACTGACTTCACAGCCTGCTCGCTAGTTGGAGAGGCATTTTCAGTGGGACTCTGCGGACTCTTTCCCCTCCACGGAGAGAGCCAGCTCCCGATACGACCCAAGACCCCGGTGCTCTGCTGCTCCTCGGGGCTCTCAGACTAAATCAAAGCAAAGGAAAAACCCACATAAATGTCTGCATCCACATGCAGTTAATAGACATGCATATTTCAAATGAATATGCGCAAACTCTAGATGAGCTGACAGGAGTTACACGTGGTAGTGCAAACATCATAACTTGCCATTGAACAAAGGAAGGGAGTGCAGGCTTGGGATAAAAAGTAAATACAAGTAGATGTTTGTTCATACTTGGACAATCTTTTTTAGTATGGCCATGCATCTCTCAGCATAAGAAATACATGCAGGAGTGCTTATAACCTGTAAGCTTACCGTAGAAAATACCATATCATTCAGATTCTTTATGTAGGATGTGAACATGATTTTTGCTTTAGAACAAAAACTCCTACAGAGCATAAAACAAAAACAAAATCATTCCACCAGAACAAACAACAGCAGTTTGAAAAAGCAGAAAATGATCTTTAAAAAAAAGATATCCTGCCTTAGCAAAGTGACAGTTTCTTTAACTTTAAGCAATTCCTTTTGGTCGTAAATTCAAGTTCAACTCACCCTTAATTAGACATAGAAGAAAACTTTCGCAACCCCTCCAAAAATAACGGCTGTCAGTTTGTACAGAAAAGCTTCTGCACTGGGCTGCATGTTTAACTGGTGAACATGTTGAGTTTAGTCCTCCTTGTATCCAGTAAGGCATCCACAACTGGGCAGGCTGTGGCACCGCGCATATGGGTGCTGTGGAAGTTCTGCCCCTCCAGCGCAGCGCACGCAGCCCGGTGGTAAAACGATGCCTTCACGTGTACCTCGTAAACTTCTAGCACGAGTGTCACTATGAAGCCCGGGAGTCAACAAATGTTCGCCCACCTGTCTTGACCTCAGTTTCATTTTGCTGATATGTGTTTGTCTGAATAATATCAGGTTTTATTTTCTAACTGGCTGCTGTCAGAAATTGTTGGATTTTTTACTTTCTGAGTTGAAAACATTTTAAAAATGTGTGTTATACCAACTTTAATGCTGGTGGAATGTGTTTAATTATATTTAGGTTATGGATAATCAAAATACTGACATATAAGTACACATTTGAGTAACTGGTATGCCTACTTTACAGTAATATTTCCATGTTATACATCTTTTTTTAATCTAATCCAGTAATATTCTACTCTTTTACTGCACTACATTAATCTTTATTTACTTTTCAGATCACAATCCTTTTTTTAAATCTACAATGATGGTGATTTTGTATTAGGAGGGTTATGACAAATTGCTGGTTTTACTGATTTTATGCAGCTTCCAACTACAGCAGTCAAATGCTTTATTTATTCAGTTACACATAATCCAGCAGTGATATAAAGACTAATGCAATAATGATATTCATACACTGATCAGTTTGGAGATTTTACATAATTTTGTTTCAATAATGTCTTATTTCAGACAAATGTACAGAAAATAGATTTTTTTTTTAGTTTTTCTTCTTGCATCTGTGGATTTATCCACTAAAAGTTAGCATAAGACAATGCATAATTTGCATATTTAAATTTAAACATTCAGAAAAGTAGTAATACAAAAAATAATTCTTGTATATATGTAAATAATCAGCTGAGAAAGTTTCACTGTAGTATGTATTTATTTAATACCTTAATAACTTTACTTACTACTGTTTAATTTGCTTTGACAATGGTTTTCTATGCTGGACTTTTACGTGTGAGAATTCAGCGCTTTTAACATATTAGAATACTTCTTCCACTACTGACATTTGTTATAAATAATATTTATAATAATTATTCATATTGAAGCTTTTTAGGACCTTGAAATGCTTGTGTACTTCTTATTTTCTGACGCATTCAGTATTATTTTGTAGGAGTATTTATTTATTTGTATGGGGTCAAAAGGTCAAGAGCAATTTTGACCTTTTTTGAACCTTTTCTCCTGTGTTGATTATTAAGGAGGGATATAACAGGGGATATAGTTTAGATTGTTTGTCTTTTTAGTTTTATGTTGCAGTTTGTAATTCACATTTTCAGAATTGAAAAAGTTTCATGTTGACCGTAGGGGAGGTGTTTTGATACACACATTAAAACCATCTCTCAACTTCTAACACACACGTCTTGTTTGTCAGCCAAACATGTGGTGCATGTTTGCATATGTATATTTTATAGAGTGTAACTGTCAGTACAATGCAGTACTGTCGGCATACACTGATGTGTAATGTATGTAATGTATACTCATTATTCTGTGTTTTCCTGATACACACATGAATTACATAATATACCTATTATAAAAACAAAATAATAAAATACAGAATGGTTTGCAATGAGGCAGGGGGAAACACACATGTTGACACATCGCAGCTTTGCACCTCGAGCATTACAGTAACACTGGGCTGTCAAATATGTGAGACACTCGCTAGACCTCAGGCTCAGTGAGTCCAAATTTGATCTTGAAGAAAAGATGTGAGTAAAGCAAATAAGTCCAGACATGCTGAAGTCAAGTCTTAGTGACAACAAGCTGCATGGAAACTCTCCAAACTGGTCCAGAATTTAACGTTTGTGCTAAGAATTGGATTCAAGATTTCAAATAGACGTAAATATACTTTTGGGGCTGAACATTGTGGATTAGTGCAATATCAAAATTATTGTTTCTAATTTGTTTCTGAGATGTCACAGCCTGCAAATACAGATACAAATTCAATGTTTAGTGCAGTTCCATGCATAAAAGAAAAAAAAAAAAAAAAACGATATTACATATTAGGATTTTACTATATTTAAAAAAAAAAATGAAATTAAGAAAAGTGATGGAAATTGATATTGTCAATTATATTGCAATTTTAACACTATTCAAAATAATATAGAAGTTTTAATTTTACAATATAGACATAATATATGGATTATTTGATAAAGAAGAACTTTGATCTCAAAATTCCTACAATTATTTGCAGCCATGAAGGCACCATGGAGGCCGTGCCCAAACAAACTTTTCCAGGGGAAATGACGCACCGACTGTGTGGCTTTCAAAGCCTGCTGAATTTGGTCTCTGGCTTTCCAAAAGCTGCGTGCCCTTGTTTCATTTGGCGGGCAGCTCAAGTCAGTGTTTCCATGCCGTTTAGAGGAGGAATTTAACCCTTTGACTACTTCTCTTGCCTGGGCTGTTATAACTTAGACTTTTTCTTTTTAATCCAACACAGGAATCGTGACAAAAAAATTTAATTAAGGCCTGCTTGTCTGCACGTTTCGATTTGTCACAACCCACACTGACTGCCTTTAGGTGTGGGAGTGGTGCTGGTAATTATCTTTAAAAAAAACAAAACATATACCCACCTGTTCCTTTGGACATTTAACGGTCTCGTTTAACCATCAAATTACGGGTTATTAATGCTTTCATAACACCTATGTTTCCTTAAGTGTTGAGATAAGGCCACATAAACATAATTCCTCTCACTAATCTAAAATGAAAACGTTATGACAGCCCACGCAATCCAGATGGAGGTCTAGCAGGTTTCTAACTGTAGCTCTAGAAGACCAAAACAAACAGTGGCCCTCTTCAAACAGTCCATCGACAGAAAACACCAAGAGCACGTTTTTGTTTTTTTTTCTCTCCACATGCACGTCACCAGAGACAGAGATCAAGATCTTACCATGATTACAGTGTTTCTGCTGCCTTCTCAGCTGTCTCGGGAATAAGCCGCGTGCAAAAGCCCTCAGAAAGAAAGAAAGAAAGAAGTCTTTGAGAGCAGCAGCACCGCCTCGGTGAGGTAACCTGTCCCTCCACACAGGACAGGACAGCGGAGCCCACAGCGCGAGGTCTAATGAATATTTAGTGCGGTTTTAGATGAGAAAATATCAAGGCTTGCTCTGGTGCAGATGGAAGTCATTGTGAATGCAGCCTTAGTAGCGTTATTTTTTCCCATGGCTCAGGTGGAATCTGCCCCGGCCAGGTAACACACCCCGAGGCTCTGAGCACCGTGACACAGCAGGCAGATAGGGCGGTTTATTGTGCAACTTTGTCAGGGACACAAACAAAGAGACAACTGTAGCAGATCTACATATAGACACAGGACAG
>JAOWBC010000383.1:11150079-11165111 GCA_028566105.1 Hypoplectrus providencianus | reverse complement strand
TATTTTTATTGTTATTACTATTATTTTTACAATATTGCTGATTTTACCTGAGTTACTTATCTAAATACCATTTCCACCTCTGGATGTTTCTCAGACCACTATCATTTCATCCCAGCGTGACTCCACACTGCCGCCCACTGGTGCACTGAAACACTTCCCTTCTCCTATAGAAGGATCAGGACCAGTAAGATCAGCTGATTGAATCTTCTCTTCCTGATGAAGTGGATTAAAACGCAACTTTCCACCAGAAGTTGCGTAACATCGTCTCGTGCTGTTTCCCATATGGGAGTGTGATGCATCTGCTGAGGTGCAGCTATTAGGTGCCCCCCCCCTCCTGCTGCTGTAAATACAAAAGCCTGGCGCGTGTCCACCCTCCTCTCCCCCGCCTTCTCCTCCACGCTGCGCACGAGCCTGCTTCCATCATCCCACTCAGCGGGCGCTGACAGTAGGGCACGTGTTTCTTCACACCTCTCACACAAATGGCTCCACAGACTGAGACACTGAGAGGTGAAGGGGTTAGAGACACTGAGGAGGCGTTTCATCCACAACAATCCACCGAACTGAACTGAACTGAACTATTACAGGCTTTTAAATTTAAAAAACAACCTAATTAACATCCAAGCACCACATGACCCGTGAAAACACTTCACATTGGCTGCATTGGGGAAAAAAAAAAAAAAAAGCAAGCCCTGGTAAATATCTAATCAAGTTTATCATATATATGTGACTTTTAATGAGGTGGCAAATGAAACAAATTAATTATGAATAATGGTTATAAGTTTATTTATCGTTTTAAGCAGGGGAGCCTCATCACGACTCCAATAGTTAGCTTCGGTTTCAAAACTTTGCTTTATAATAAAGTTAAAATGCATTTGAAAAATAAGTCTGTTACTTGTGAGATTATCTAACCTCACATTTGATATTAAATAAGAAAGCGGCCATATGGCTGGAGTTTGCTGAAGTGTGACTTCGCACCTGAACACCGTGGCGCATGGAGACACTTGGGGACGCGTGAAAGCGCAATTTGGCCCCTGCTGCCCGGGCCCTGATAAATAGGAGGCTCCTGCCTTCAGGTCTCACATCCTCTGAGGACTTTACGCCGGACACACCACCACAAGGAACCATGGAGACTTTCAGTACCAAAGCTGGATTAACTTGTGTTTTGAGCGGAGGGAGTGCTCCTCAGCAGCCTGGTCGTTTGTGGAGACCATGGACTGGAAACACAACCGGGGCACATACGGTGGGTTTAGACGACTTAATGTTACATTTTAAAGGTCAATCGTGATTCTTTAATGGATAACAGGTTTAACAATGTCGTTTTATTTGACCTTTCAGGCTCTCTTTAATCCCGGAGACCTTTCTGCTGCGCAACACACCAAACCTCCCCAGTTCGTGCACCCAGTAAAGTAAGTAACCTTTGTTTTTGAAAAGCAAGATCTTTAACTTTCTTTGCAAGTATCTCTTTTTCATTTCCCCCTTTCTTTTTCTTCCCTTTTAAAGGTTGTATTGGCCGAAATCCAGATGTTTCGACTATCTGTACCAGGACGCTGAAGCTCTCCTGCGCAACTATCCGGTCCAGGCGACCATCTGCCCTTACGCAGACTCCAGCAGCGATGAAGACAGCGACGATGAAGAGGAGGAGATGGAGAAGGAGCTCAACTAAATGGGACTCTTCTTCTTCTTCTTCTTCTTCTTCTCTCTCTCTCAAGCCTTTCACAACGAACTGCTGCATAATGTGATAATATATTTAACTTATTACTGTAAATACATGTAAATAGACATTTTTTTCACTTCAAGAATGTGAGTGTTTAACTTATTCCTTTAACATTTCTACCTCTTTTGTACTTTGTTTAAATTTGCAATAAAAATGCATCAAAAAATGAATGTCACTGTCTTTGGGATGAATGATTTATTAGAATCAGAATTCGTGCGTAACGTTTTCTGCTCTCTGGTTTCTTTTTCTGCGTTTTAAACATAATATTCAGACGGTTACGGTCCTGATTATTTCTTGGAGCGCACAGATCCGTGTGATAGTAACTATGGAAGCTGTAACAGCCAGTTTATCTGACACCTCTGTTCCCGTGGAAAAGTGCAAGGTGCTGTAAACATGCCATTTCCTGCGCAGTGTCGCCTCTCGTGCGGAAACTGCGTGACACGTGGAAGGTGTCAGGAGAGCGTGCAGATCTGCTCTGAGACAGCCAAAGGGGAAACGTTTGGAGAGTAAACTGCAGCTTGGAGGGTAAAAAGAAATCACTGGCTCATGCAGGGAAATCTCACTGGAGCTTTATGTTAAAGTTTAGTAGTTTAAAATGTTAACCTTGATGTTTGAAATTATATATGAAATTCCTTTAAAGGTTGTTTTCTTTGATTACTCACTCTGAGTCTGATGTCTCCATTCCAGCAGCTCTTACAAATATTCCACTTTCATTCCTATTTGTATTCTCTATATAATCATTCATAGCTGGATCATTTTATTCCTAAAAACATGAACAAAAACAGGTTTGAAAAGTCATAAAAAATCTTAAGTCCCCCATAAAAAAAAAACCTTTTCTCTAAGTAAACAAGACTTGAAGAATACTGATATTATCAACAAAACAATGCCATATTTTACATATTTAGACATTAGTTTCCAGAAAAGATGCAATGCAAAAAATATTTTTTATATGTATGTAAGTAGTCGAGTAGCATGGCGTCATCCATTGGTTGAACATTTTTAATCTTTCCACTTGATCCCTTTCCACAGTTGCCTGCTGAATCACTGACATTACAGAGCAAAATAATTGAATCTTGCAGAATTAATATACATTGCTTATGAACATGAAGTTATTCCCTTGTAGTGGAAGGTTCTGACTGGTAGATATACAACATGGTGTTGTGCAGTTTAAGTTCAAACCTTTAAAAAACATCTATGAAATGTGAAATTTGTGTCTTGACTCATTGCATATTGCAGGTGACCTTAAAACACAAATTCCTGTTAACTGCAAGAAGCATTTTGTTTGCACATGATGTAGTTTAGTGCACGGCTGCAGAACATTAACACCAATATGCATCCACTTGTCATACCATGCACCCTGTGCCTGTGATATATTATAATTAAACATATTATAACTGAAGTTTTAACATGCATACTTTGCATTTCTGCCTTGGTGACCTGAACTCTTCAACCCGCCTCGGTGCCACCCTTCCCGTGGGAATGCCTCGGATCATCATAAGGTGTTTGGCAGGGTGCAAAGTGTGGACACCTTCTGCGTGGGGTGGCCCCTGAATGCACCAGCGTGCTGCTCTGCCACTGAACTGCTGACCTCCACCAGACACATTGTAATCTGATAACAAGGAATCAGCATCTTTATCAACAGAACAAAACAAATAGGAACTTTTTAACACCTGCATGAATAAAAAGAGTTAACAGATTCATTTTCCCAGATTGTAGATGTGTGAGCAACAGGATGCATTGAATGTTTTCCGGAGTAAGAGATGGGTCAGAGTGGCTGCCGAACTCTGAAGTCAGGTTGAATATTCATACGCAGACCTCACATTAGGAGTTGTGAAGATGCTCTGATAACCTCTTCAACCCTGGCCTGCTCGGTCCAGACTTTCCCAGGCCTGGGTGTCAGGGCTGCCGGCTTCAGGAGTGTCACTTACTTGGGTGTGAAATCTGCTCACCCTCAGGTTAAACATAAAACCAGTCAGGGACCCGCGCCCTGACTGCTGAACTTCTAACCTTTACTGCACACACGTTATGTCAACTGAAGCGAACACTGAGTGGGTTCATTCAAATTTACATACATTACCAGGTGTTTTGTTGTATGAAAAAAAGTAATCACAGGTCAACAACTTCAAGGCATAGACAGTGTCTGCAAATGAGTGTGATGCAATGAATTTACATTTTTCTTGTTATAATTAAAAGGGCAGTTCACTATTTTTTTTTATTTTTTTTTTTAACTATTTATCGACTGGATTTTTTTTGTGTGACCTCAGGGGTCAAACACTGGACTGAACAGAGTTCACCCCTCAGGTGTGTATTCCTCACACCCAGCTTCACACCAGCTCCTGGGAAAAAGAGCAGCATGTGTCTGAAGAGCTGAAACTGAGCAACACGTTCACCAAAGTTCACAAAGATCCTACAGAAAGAAAGATGATTTAAATATATGAAAGAAGCAACAAAAGATACTGTTTTCTTTTTACCTTTCCCTGTGTAACCCACAGTGCTCTTTCTGTTTAGAGGAAAAAATAGTTCCTACATGAACCAGGCTCTTAGATTAACCCTTACAGTGAGCAGTTTCATGGAGGAACTATTTTCACAACAGAAAAATCTATACTCATAAATAGGAGAAGGGTAAAAGTAAAAACAAGTAAAAGTATATCTGATTTAGAGGCGAACCGCCTTTCTATGACTGAGTTTAGGGCCACATTTAGAAAAAAGTCTATAGCTTAATCAAAAAAAGAGAAAGAAAAAAATGTATAAGGACTTTAAAAAGAATGTGCAAGAAATTGCATCTTTTCCACAGATGCAAACAGACAGACTTGGAGGAAATCGCTGCTTTTATGGACGACTTTAATCTCATAATTATTTTTTTTCTAAATGCGGCCCTGTCACTCAGTCGTTCCTTTGTAACATATTTAAATGATGTCTGTGTATGTGTGTGTGTGTGTGTGTGTGTGTGTGTGTGGGATCTTTGTGAACTTTGGTGAACTTGTTGCTCAGTTTCAGCTCTTCAGACACATGCTGCCCTTTTTCCCAGGAGCTGGTGTGAAGCTGGTTGTGACGAATACACACCTGAGGGGTGAACTCTGTTCAGTCCGGTGTTTGACCTCTGGGGTCACATGCAGCCGTGCAGCCTCTCCTTGCCTCTGAATCAGCCTGTAATAATATGACACAGTATTTAATTCATATACAAGATGATGGATCTTCCCCTTGGTCCTGTTTGCTAATTTAGGATGTGGATTAAGTTACCTTTTTTGAAGCTCGGAATACAAAGAAGCTGCTTTTTTGTTATTTTCATCCGAAGTGTGAATTCTGGCAAAGGTTACTTTTTAAGAAAACTAAATACAGACATTATATATAGGAAATTAGATTACATGAATGCATTATTGCACTTAATTAATAGTACAACATTGATGCAAAAGTGTAACAACACCTTCAATTGAAATAAATTTGAAATGCATTCAAGATTTGACACTAATTGCAATAATAAATGTGAAATCAATTAAGCATTGTTAATTAAATTAAATAGAAGTAGATAAAGAATTAAAATAAATACTATTCAATTAATTTTTAAAAAATCCTTATAAAATAAGACCTATATATTATTTAAATACCTTTATCTCTTTGCTGTGTTTAACCTGAATGTTTACTTGTGAAGTGTGAGTGCTGGCCGGCCCTGTGAACTCTCCCTGGTGTGATCACACACACCAAACAGAGGTGCTGAAGTGTGAGCAGCAGAGCTGAGAGTGAGCCCAACGCTGCGGCTTCTCACAGTCACACCTCTGCTTGTTACTGGGACACAGAGCTTGGGGTCTGAATAGTTATTATTTTGCTTGTTTTATAAAGGTTACTCATTTATGGCTGGTTGTGTTTTTTAAAAGCAGTTCAGCTGTGAGCCAACAGGGGGCACTGTGCTTCTGCTGATGAACTAGTTTGTACCTGTGGACAGGAAGTGCTGGTTTGAATGGGAGAAAGTTTGGTGATGGAGGATGTTTTCTCTGCATCTCTGAGGTTATATGATTAGACTTGATTTCCGTTGCTCGGATGGGTGAAAATGAAACAGTAAGTCCTGCTTTTCCACATCTTTAATGCTCTTTTCCATGGAAGTGGATATTGTTTTCCAAATTGGTTGGGAATTTTGAAAATCTCAAAAGATTATTCTGTCTTCCTTCTTTGTCTTTGTTTTTTTATTGCTCATTTCTTTATAGTCTCTTCTGCACACTATTTGTCCTTCTGAACAAACACAAATGCTTTTATATATATACAACTGTTTCCTATATCATAAAGTGTTTATATCATACTGATCAAATGCATCCTGGTACTTCTCCACTGATGATTCTTCCATTTCTACAAATGTAGGCCTTATAGTTCATTGCATCGGTCATTGCATTCAAAAAAGCTGAACCAGTGGTCAGAATCTGTCAAGCTTATTTTATGTGCTGTCTTTTCCTTTCTGTCTCATAATGACATGCGCTGTGAACAAATAACATTGCAAACATTCATGAGAAGGCCCTTCAGCCTTTTTTCAATCGGTCTTCCACCTTCTGTGCAGCAATGTTTCACCTTTCACTGTGGAAACGGATGCCAGGAAGAGAGAATGCAGCCTTGTGCATTTCCTGTTGTTGGCATCAAAACACTTCACTGCAGTTTACATCAGAAAATGCTTACACAGCACATTGCTGTATTGACAACATGACTAAGCATTTTGACAGGCTCGCTTGTGAACGATGACACAAGGATTTCTGTCATTCTGATGGCATAAATATTTACGCTGGAGAAGCAAACTAAGAGGTTTTTTTTTTCCTAAGGGAATCCATTGTACGATGTGTTGGTACAAGTGTGTTTGCATGGAAAATGCTGTTTTCAGTGCTACAGTGTGCCTGGGATGGGTAGAATAGAGGGTTTGTTATGTGTGAGTCATAAGCTCCTTCAGGCTGAAGTTTCAAGCCGCGATATTTATTAATCGGTGACGTTTCTTCTCTGTATCGGCCTTCAGAAGTAGGAACAGAGGTGTTAAAATGGCGAGACTGTTTGAATCACTGTGATGTAATAAGGATCACCTCAACATTCAGCCGTCTCTGTGTAAGCACCAGTTAGATCTTGTTAACAGCAAAAGTTCCCACTTCTTCTTCTTCTGCTTCACATTAAAAACCAGACATCCTGACAGGGCTAATATGTACTCCTGGTGTTGACCTTTGATAATCTGATAGTTATTTAAAGCTGCACAGTACAATGGGTGTGTGTGACCAACAGGTGGGGCAAGATAACCAAAAGTGAGCGTTCAGCTGGCTCAGGGCCCGCTGATGTAACTCTGCAGAAACTCCACCTGGGGGCTGTGTTGCATTGTTCAGTAATTACTAGTTTCCAATGATCAGATTTAGGCAACTTAAACTCCACATATATGAAACATGAGATGGATTGTTATGGCTCAGCATGCAACTTTTAAAGAATCATATTCAGAAAGAGAATATAAGAAATGGCATTAAATATAATTATTTATTTTAGGTTTCAGAATGCATAAGAAATGGCTTTTTGGGATTCAATAAATTGTACAATATTGCTAAGAGTTTGTAAGTATTTGAATAATTCCCATTTACAATCAATTTTAAGAAATGCAGGCAAGGGTTTTACAGATTTAAAAAAAACAAAAACACAAACATTTAGCTTTGTTTAAATTGTAAATTATTAATAAATATGATTGTTAGATTTCTTCATAGGGTCTGGTATGCATTGCATAGTATAGGATTAAAATAATATTTAATTAAAATTTGAAAAAAATGAAATAAATAAAAAATAAAAATAAATCAAATTTAAAAAAATCATGGATTGGTTATTTTTTTATTTTTTTTATTTTTTACTTTAAGTAATATGTCTTATTAATACTACATTAGGTAATTGTATTTCATTTTTTATGTCTTCTTTCAGTGTAATACATTAACGGTTGAAGCATGCAGCTAGCAAATCCTCCCACAGCACTGTACGTAACGCATCAGCTGTCATTCCCGCCAGCTGAGAAGCTAATGCACATAAACATCGGTGTGATTAAGCAGCACCAGGACTCAGCGGCAGCCTCGCAGTAATGAGACTGAAGACAAGAAGCGTAAATCTGTCAGAGGAGTGAACGCCTTCATCCGTGTGTCTCTGCGGAGCGAGAGAAACCACAGAGTTGCTCCGGTTCCTCTCAGCACATAAACATTCTGCCTCACGTCGCTGTCGAAGAGATATAGCTGTTGTGCTTTTCCCCACCTTGTTACCTCGCCCTCCACTTAAATAGTTAGTTTGGTCTCCTCTCTCTGAGATGTGTGCAGTGGAGATAATTACAATTTCAGCAACGTTTGCCAGGTGATTACCTCATAATCCCCTATTTCATTTGATAAGTCACGCATTGATTTAACTCAGAGTTGGACCTAATGGAGTATCTTTTCCACCGCCACAGTGATTTGTATGCTGGGGCGAAAGGACAACGGCGGATTGGAGGCAGAAAAACAGCCGCTCGCCATCCCCGTTCACTCTGATGAAAGATGAGCAACAACAAGGCAGGTTTAATCACAGCGAACCTGAATGCAACAGTAAATCAGCGCTATGGCTGATACAGTAACGCGCGGTGGCGGTTGGGATAGTTCCTCTCACATAAAAAGCTCCCCGTTTCTTCTTTATATTGGCTCTCCTCGATGCGGGTTGGGAGGGGGGATGGAGGGATGAGAGATAAGACGAGTGAAGGGAAGAGAGACCTGCTTGGTATTCACCTGTCTCTCTGGATCAATAAAGGTAATTTGGGCTGATTCCTCCCTGTAGGCCTCTTAGCAGACAGACGGGGAGAGGGGTCATCCACTGCTGAGCTGCGGGGAGCTGGAATAACTTAGAAACACACTCTGCAAATTACTGCCCCTGTTTGAGAATCTCTCATTCAGCTATTCCTCTGCCCTGAAGCAGAGTCCCCGCACAAGCGTGGCTGGAGGTATGAAGGCTGCCCTGTATCTAGACCTCTACATGTTTAGGTATCAAGAAAGTGGTGGTCATTTAGATATGGAATAGATTTTTTTTTTTTTTACCCCAGAATTTCCCCCTAAAAGCAACCAAAATAAGATCCAGATTTCACCTTTGTGAGCCTCACCTGAAAAAAGCAGATGTGAACCAAAAGTTTTTCATGACCATCTGCTACAGGAGAGGCTGAGAGAGAGGTTATGATACCCATGAAGAAGAGGGTTTCGGAGATGGGAGCTGGGCGTTCAGATTCACAGGTCAGGCCTCATAAATTACCATGGAAACAGGGGTGTCAGGTTGAATGAGGAATAACTCTTGCACTACACACAACCCTGATGCAAGACCGTGCCATGAAATCAAGAATGTGACTTCAGGATTTGATCATTTGCTCCCATTCTGCTGCTGTTCTAATTCACTAAAAACCCTTTTAATGACTGGAAATTTTCTTGCCCGTCGTTTTGTTTCATTTTCTTTTTAACATTCCTGATCGCAACCCCTTTGCTTCTCTGTCTCTGGGGGGCTTTGGCGGGCCTCATCGGTCGCTTATAGGCATGGAGGATGCCGTCCGTCATGTGGGGTCACCAGTCTGAGAGGAATGCTCCGTGTCAGGGGTGGAAGGGGTTCGGAAAAAGGGTGGAAGGGGTGTCCCAGGGGACGCAGAACCCACAAGGACTGAACCCCACCTCCGGCCAATCACTGCTGCACGTCCTGCTTATGTAATGTGCTTCACCGGAGAGCGCAGGTGTGCAACGCACCTGCACGTTTTCCCCTCCCTCACTTGTATTCACATGCAGGCTCAGAGTTGTGACCTCGTGTTGGCGTGTTCACGTGTCACTCGTATGCTCCTACATGCTCTCTTTGTTGGCGTAATGTTGACTGCAGACACTGCAAGAAGGCTTTTTATTGTGCATTGATTGCAGCAGAACAGAGGTGAATGAGGTTGTGGTGCACGCTGTGGCAGTGCGGGTCATTTTGAGGTTTCTTGGACTCCACATACCATTCCCGTGTTTTTTGGGGAGAGAAAAGCTTCATTCCAAAGCCTGGAAAACTGTCCACAATGTGCTGCAGTTGAAAAAGCAACTGATATTTTTAGTTTCAGATAATGAATGAAGTCTTTAATTTTTACTTTTTTCAATTCCAAAACCAGTTCAAAATTTTGGTGTCATTTTGAATATCTTTTACATCTTTCTTAACCTGTATTTATTTCTTCTTCTAAGACTTTATGTTTCCAATTGCAGTTTTGTTTGTCTGTCGGCAGTATAGTGAAAAAAAATATTAGGCTACTTTTCATAAAATTTGGTGCAAGGGTGCATCAAACAGTAATACCAGGGAATTCATATAAAATCTATATTAGCTTATATTATCTATAACTATGTCTTTGGTCTGTATTATATGTGACAAATCTCTATGTGACTGTTGTGAAACTGAACTACTTTGTTAGGTTTAGGCACCAGGTAACAGACAAGCATGAGCTTTTTTTTTAATAACTGGGTAGATACATGTATTTTTTAAACTTTATTAAGAAAGGCCACTTGTGTTGCATTCATATCAGAATAATCAGAAAAATTAGTTCTTCATCATATAGGGGCAAGCACCACTTTTATCATGCTGGTAAAACTGGAATACTTCCTACTGTATAGCTTCTTTTGCAGCCTATGCATTTTATAAGCAGCCTGATTAATTTCCTTTGCTCTTTGCTTCATAGATACTGAAAATGGATATCAACATGTCTTGAATGCTCTCAGCGATGAAACGTTCTCAGTCGCATCCATGTTGTTTCCAAATTAAGATGAACAGCTCAAGAACGAGGCAAAGTTTGAGGAACAACTTTGCGGAAATGAAAACCGCAGAGCATGCGAAAGCACCGTTGTCCGTGGTGGACGTCTGTGCTCTGAGCGCCGTTCTAGTTATTAATTAAATTGTTGCTGTGGAAAAACTTATTTGAAGTTTCATGTGACGTTCGGCCATAACACACAGGATGAAGGATGGAGGTGACGGCGTGCTTTAACATACATGTCTTTGACTAAAGTGTGCGTCCTCCATAAGAATCCAGCTAATACATCAAGTGTCTTTCAGAAATTTGATTAATAGTCTTCTTTTGCTTTCCACATCCAGCTATCAAACTTCAATTATCTTTCAACATCATTAATTGTTTCTCGAGGAAGCACATATTGATAGTCCAACATGTGCAGAACAGTTTGAGGCCGACTAAGCTGACAAGTCATTTCCATTCTAGTACCCTGACCTAATCACCATATCTTATTATCATTCACATGAAAACACTAATTACAAAGGCAGGGTGAACCTGATTTATGCTAATGGAAACGTGAATATGCGACGGATGCATTAATCTAGAGTATAGGACCCTGTGCTGGTGTTAACTGTGATTAGCATGTGATTACCATAGCACGGGTTATATCTACTGGAAGCCCTGTTTCTGATGGGCTCGTGGAAATCTCTCTACTCACTGGCAGGGAATGAGACTGTGACTCTTCACGGCATCAGGAAATAATATTCATAATACAAAATGAACAATTTTGATTGTTTTCCTCTAAACAAAAACTATCTAATTAGCCGCGAGTCAATTTTAACATTTTCTGTTTCAGGATGCAGATAAAACACAAGGGCATTAGAGCTTTTTGTTGTAGGTGTTTCGGAGGATTAGTGTGGAAAAAACAAGTTGGAATACTAAAGACATATATTAAAGGGTTAGTTCACCCAAATCACAAAAACAAAAAACTATTAAACTGTTTCTGGATAATCCATAGGGACTACTTCTTTGGTAGAAAGTATTAAAAAGTCATCAGATAAAACCCAGACTTTCTGTAAGAAAACATTCAACAAGAGCTAATAAAAACTTTTTTTGAGTGTGTTTCTGGTGAACTGATCCTTTAAATGTTACGGCTGATGATATTTTTGTAATTGACAAGAAATCCAAAGAATAGACAAAACCCAACAATGTGTTAATCATTCAAAAGGCACTGCGTTCTTCTGCAATCATTGCTCATTTCTGGGGACTATTTCCAGCTGCGGATTAATACACATTTGCTGTCTGAGTGAATATTTATGGCAGTAGGATGTGGGGTTGAGTGTGGAGGAGGAATGGCTGGTTGTTGATCTATAAATTGTTAGTTTCAGTCTTTTTAATGGGATTCACTGACAATAAGAAAAATTTATTATATCACCACTTATCCTTTAAATGCTTTCAAGTCATTTTATTTTGGCGTATGACTGAGATAAATGAAACCAGATAGGAAGCCACACAATTAAACAGGAAGCAACATTTTCAGCACTTCCCTTCTCAGTATGTCATAAACTGTGATTATTTTTACTCAGCCAGTATGGTCTGCATATACCGCCTTCTAAATGAACGATTAATGACCGTATTACCAACAGACCTTTCACACTGAAGTGAAGCTGCATGTCACATGACTAGCCCCGGGCTGACCTGGTCAGCAGCTCTGAAACAGTGCAGCAAATTCCCAAACTGGCATAAACTGACGACATGTTGGCTAATGTTAACCTGCACCTTTAAACAGTTTGAAGAGCAACTATATTTGTACCCAAAATCCAAATGCAGTGCGGTGTAAATGCATTTTTTGGTCACATTAAGTGTAAATACTATGTTACTATGTAACCATAAGAAGCTAGGGGTGGAAAAGACCGGAGGCTCCGTGATACAATATTATCAAAATACTTAGTTGCATTTTTCTTTTGATTGCAATAGTGATTCTGTTGAAATTCAGACCACTTTAGTCAATGTAGTGTCAAATATTTAATTTCCCTTTCTTTGAAACAGTTCAAAAGTTCAAAATCGCAATATTAGTGTCATTATGAATATCTTGTAAAACTTCTAAACCTGCATTAATTTCCTCCACCAAGAGTTCATCTTTTCAGTTCAGTCTGTGGATTTGTTTGTCTGTTAGTGGAAAAACTGCTGAGCTGGTTTTCATAATACCAGGTGAAAGGGCGAGACAAGAAATAATGCCTGGGAATTCATATGATATAATATGAATGCTTTGAAACTGAACTATTGTTGTTAAGTTTAGGAACCAGAACTACTTGTTTAATGTGAGGACAAAAGACACAAACAAACATAAACAATATGACTGACTTCATATATGACGTAATTTATTTTACATTTTTTCACCTGCAATTATCCAATATTTTCCACCAAAGAACCTTTCCTATTCCTTAAATTCATTTTAAATTGGATTACCAACCAGACAGACTGACTAAGCTGTGAAAAACCTGTTGGTGTTACAGTTTACACCCAGTGCAACAATGCCATGCATAATATCACGATAATATGCTGTATCACTTCTCCCCCCTTGCCTTTATTAAACCTAAATGTTGGTCATCCAGAGTGCAGACGTGTGTGTTGAAGGCCACACTTCCTTGTGCAGAGTGCAGGTGTCTCCCAGTGGCAGTCCCCTGCACCATCTGTTCCTCCAGGCGGACCACCTCCACGCAGCTTCTAGCGGACAGGAGGATGCGTTTGTTTTGGGAGACACGAGAGCACAAAGAGAGGGGGGGCCCATCCTTCTATCCCCGCTTTGATCCCTCCATTGAGAGGACCCAGGCGTGGCGCTCTCTCCGCGTCCCCCTCGGCTTGTGCCGGCCTTGCCTGGATGGCTGGTCTGCCGGCTGAGAACTGGGGGGCGAGCGAGCCCGGCACTCCAGCAGAATGAGCCTATTGACGAGGCAACAGATTGGCTTTGAGTGTGCGTGATGGTTATCCCCCTCTTCTCCCCGCCGGTCCCCCTTCTCCCTCTCTTTCAACCAACCAAAGACAATCCCTGCATCTCTATGTTTCTAATCAAACTGCCAGTGTGTAGTGGATTTAAGAGAGTGGCAGGAGCCATTGTTGGGTAATCTGTACAAAAAAGGAGAGGTGATGTTAAGTGCGGCCCTTTTCTTAGTCAGGATTAGGTTTGGTTTTTCTCTGTTAGCCCTCTTTGGGTAATGCATTTGGCTTTAGCAGCAGCTTGGCAGAGATAGAACAACTCTGAGACGGGGACTAAACCTGCCAGCAGGTTGAATAAAACTGTGTGAGAGTGCATGTGTGTGTGAGAAGTTTATACCGTGGTGGATTCGTCATTAGCAGAGCAGAGGGTCATCTGGCTTTAATAGGTGTACTCAGGTGTTGGTTCTGATGTCTGCAGCAATGGTGTTGTTTGCTGTTGGGAATCAGATCCTGGCTTCCCCCTTCCCCCTCTGCCCTCCCTCTGCCCTGCTCCGGTCCCTCTGCACCCCAGCTAATACCAGGCTCATTACACCGCTATCGATCGGTCCTCGCTTCACACCAAAGGGCAAAGAAGTCCTCTCCTCCCTTTCTCTCTTTTGTCATTCTTTCCCCCCTTTTATAATCTGCTCTCTTTTCTCCGTGCCCTTTCTTCCCCGCCGACATCCCACATACTGCTGTTTCCTCTCTGGCAATTATGGTTCCGTCCAAAGAAATGAACATTTCAAGAAACGAACGGGTGAAAGCCACAACACAGGGCTTTTACGAGGAAATAACTCCAGAAAAATGCATTTTAGTAGAGGCTTTTGTTTTTGTGGTTTACCGTTTAGGTCAGCTGGTTTAGGCAGTGCAGAGGAGATGATTTTACACAGATACTGATCTAAGAAGAATACTCACTCTAACCCCGAACTCTGCTGTCCAGCCCCCTTTCTCTCTCTTCTCTCCAAGCCGTCATGCTTCTTAGTCTCTTTTTTTCTTTTCTTTATCTTGCAAGAGATTTGGTGTCTTGTAAAACAACACCCAATTCATTATCCAGATCTCTGTGGAAGTATGCAGCCTTGTGTGGGCTGAAGTGTAAACACTGTGAATGAAGGCATGTCTTAGATTACAACACTTTTTTTAGCGTAGTGTGCATCCAAACAACAGATTTGCTTGCATGCACACAGATGTTGGAGCATTGCATTTGCTCTCATGGGTAAAAAGGGGAATTATGGGAAGTCTAGTCTGTCATTAGCATCATTGTGTGTGAGGGACCTGCAGGTAGCAACATATGTTTAAACCATGTCCTCACTGTCCCTAAAAGACTGAAATAAGTAACAAAAAAGCTTTAATGCAGTAATATTATTCTACTAAATCTTTTTGGAATCCAGTTTAGCAATTTAACAATAAGTTTTGCTGATTGAATGCTTAATATTCTTCATGGCTCTAAGAATAGATACATAGAGTTGAGTATTGTGTTGATTCTCTAAAAGCAAAATAAAAAGTAGTTTTCATGCAAAAAAAAAAAAAAAAAAAAAAATTTAAAATGTAGATAAAAATCTGTCTTTATGACTTGAGAACAGGTTAGGTCTCCCTAAATTATAATTGGTCTGAGTTTTT
>JAOWBC010000383.1:11012995-11023608 GCA_028566105.1 Hypoplectrus providencianus | reverse complement strand
AGTACAGTATTTGAGATAATGTACTTACATTTCCATTCCACCACAATCCATCACGATGTCTAAGTTACTGAAGATTAAAAAATACAACAGAGTTCACAAAGCTTTAACTTGGTGCCTCTTTAACACATACATAAACCCACACACATACACACACACACACACACACACAAACACACACACACACACACACACACACATAAACACACACTGGCAGAAACATGTCCACATGTCCAGTCATTCCAAAAAAACACCAGAAAGCAGAACAGTTCTGGCTTCAGATGCTTAAAGGAAGGATCCAGCATGATTAAATGTTTTTTCAATTGCTGTATGTTAAGTTTACAGAAAACCTCTTTGACTTGGACATGAGATGGCAGTCAGAACCAAAGCATGAACTTAAAATGACCATAAACACAAATGTAATGAAATGTCTTGATTCATGAAAGAGTACAAAAAGCAGGGTGGGAAAAATAATCCAAAGTTTAGTTGCAACATTTTTCTGCCAGTCAGTTTTTAATGCTTTATTGACTGTGTGGTGTAACAGCTCACAGATTATGTGAATTGAACATTAACTTCCAAAGATTGGAGACAAACACAGAAAATCAATTTAGACAATCATGAGCTGTGACTGAAATTACTTCTATTTGCAACATACTGCACTGTATTTCCTGTCAGCGAATTTATTTAAGATTACGAACTTTACTAAAATAGTATAGTATAGAAGACTGTCACCATGGAAACACTGATACATAGCATTTATATATTCATGTTTTCCTCACTTGAAGTTTTCTTCTTCTGTGGTTCTTCATTCAACCTTTTTTGGATGAGTTTCTTCACTTCCATCAGGCTGTACAACTACAGAGCTATATCAGACTAAATAAATTGCCCTTTGGGGATTAATTTTTGATAATGAGTATTTTTGATTTGATTTGATTTAATTTGGTTCTGTTGTTCTGTTGTACCTCATCCAATAAGCTTCACCACAAGGGGTCATGAAGTGACTCTGGGAATTCAAATTGAACGAATGTCAGATTTCCATGCAGGAGAACTGGGATTCTAGCCCCTGTGTGAAAAAATGATATCAAACGTAATTTAATGGCTCACATTTTGAGAATCAAGTTTTTTTTTTACGTGATTTGTTTTTACGTAACTTAGGTTAGTCACGTCACCCTCGAAACTCACCACTCCTGGCATTTTAGCACATTTATTTCCCTTTTGAACAGTTTTTCCTAATTTTTTGGCCTTAACCCAGATCAATGGTTTTGTTGCATATATTCACCAAAACTACTGCCATTTTTACAACTGCACACCATATGTTTATGTATAAAGACATGCTATTTTTTTAACTGTACAAACGCTCATGTGAGATGTTATGGGTGGTGTTTACAGACAGTCTTTTCTGTCCTTTAGGTTGGAGATCTTGTAGTTATGTATCCAGGAAGGATATATTTCCATATTGTTACTTTTTTACAACCTCTGCACAAATTTATTTTGTTTTAAAAACCCTATCCAACAAAATAATCTTGCTTGATTTTACAAAATTAACCACACGTTCCACTGTGACCTTAGTGGAGCGTTATAGTCTGATGTGACGGGCTGCAGTGTGTAAGAAAGTGACACCAAAGGGTCTTGACCAAGCCTCAGTACGTGTATGTGACACGTCAGGAATAAAAAAAACGCCTTGGGATTTCCGGGAAGCAGACAATCCTGCAGCGCACTAGCACCCGTGCACTACTCTCTGACAAAATCCCAATGACTCGTCCCACTTGCCACATTATTCTAACTCATCTCCTTGACCTCCCTTCACTTCTCTGCCTCGGAGCTCGGTACGTTAACACCCTCATTCTCCAGCAAACTGCCCCAGTGAGATGCCAAAAGGTGACCTCTCGCCTCTCTCTCCCTCTCTCTGTCGGGGCCTCCTCAGTGGAGCATTTCTGCTGTAACACACCTGACGCCCTGAAAAGTGTGACAGCTGCATAGCCGCGTTGCTTTCCCCCACACCGCTTCCACCTGGTCCCAGGCTGTAATCACACAGCTTCATGCTCCAGGGCCCCGCACTGCTGATTGGAGCCTATCTGACGGCTGGCAGGAAAAACTATCGGAGGGGATAAAATATTCACACACAGCCGTTAGAAGATCCAGGGGGAAAGTCTGAAGGCATTAGCCAGAGCCCACAAACATCTACACTGACAGTGTTTCCCAAACGTTGAGCTCCCTTGACAGGTTTTTTTCTTTTTTTTTGGTTAACACCTCCCAAAGTGTCGGTATGAACAAAAACAGGGAGACGTGGACATGCCCTAGAGTAGGGATCTATTGGGATTACCTGAGGAAAGCTCTAGGTAGTTCAGTATTCCTCCCTACAATGGTGCCTCTCACAACAAGACCTGCATGTTCCTATTTCACACCAATCTTTCTATAGGCCTGAGGGAGACCCAGCCCCACTCACAGTAAGACCATTAAACTGCTCACACAGCACTTCATTTCAAAATAAAAAATAGGCTGAGCTATCTTAAAGTGGTTCCACAAAAAAAAAAAGAAAAAAAATCCTATCTCTCTCCAGTTCCCTCTCAAACTATCCTCGCTGCTCCATCCATTTTTATACCCATGACAAGTAATCATCTCTCCCATCAATCCAGCCTCTTTCATCCCTGCACTCTGAAGTTCTTTACTGAGGGAGAAACTCATTGTAATCTCATCGCAGTATCTCCCGGAGAGCTTTCTACCTGAGTGTGTGGCCGAGAAATGAAAGGTGAAGATTGTAGCTCAATATGTGACGGTGGCGTCAGGCTCCCCAGGGGCAAGTACGAGCCGGGCAAACAGAGCCTCTCTCATCAGAGCACATCTGAAGTGTGTGTGAGAGAGAGCAGAGAGGCAGGATTGGCCGCGGCTTTCCATCAGGGTAAAATTGAAGCTATTCCATGCTGCTGTACGGCATCGTGGAAGACGAGAGCGAATCAACATTTTGGAGGCTTCTGTGGGATTGGAAGTTTCAGTAGGAGGGTGCAGATCGAGGTTCTTTCCATTTTGTGCTTTTGGTATAAAAGAGTGCAATGTGCTGGGTTGGTGTTAAATTCTCTTGATAGGTCTGTAGCAGCTTGTTTGCTTGCCAAGCATGAGTAGGAGGATCAATAGATTGTGGATTAGGAAGGCATGCATATGAGCTTTTTTTTTTTTTTTTTGCTGAATCCAGTTGTGTTTTTTGTGGCCTCCTCAGCATCGGAGATACTTCAGAATGGCAGCAGATCAAACACGCCATGTAGATGCTGCTTTAAAAATTCCTTTTTTCACGCTATATGTGTCCTCTTTGTCTGCAGGTCTCATTCGACTGCAGGAGCTGATCAAGGCACCATCACGATACAATATTCGTTTGAAGATCCGACAGCTGCCCACAGAGACCAAGGATGCCAAGCCACTTCTGAAGGAGATGAAGAAGGCGAAAGAGTTCCATGTCATCTTTGATTGTGGACATGAGATGGCGGCCTGGATCCTAAAACAGGTATGAACCGGCTTAATGAGCCACCAGAGGTTATTTCATTCATTCACACCTTGGGGACTATTTAGGGCACTCTGGAGTCATTAATATTAGATGAATAAATACATTAATGAATAACCATGAAATCAATAGTTTAAATAATTAATTAAGTATTATTATTATTAAAATGAATGTAATAATTTAAACACACAATGCTAATAAATAGTATATATTTAAAGAAGTATACATTATTTGGTTATTAGGTATTAGTTTAGTTAAGTTTGTCATTACGGATACACAACTTGCATACACAAATTTAAAAAAATATATATAGAAAAAGGTGCTTTTTTTCTGGTGTAAAGCAAGTTGACTAAACCAAACAAAAATGTTCATAATGTCATAACTGTCATTAACTCCTCGACTTTATCCAGCATTGTTTTAAATGTGTTCAAATCTTTGTTTCTGTTGTCAAGCACCAGGTACTCTTGGAGATGTTTATGAAGCTTTTTTTTTTTTTTTTTACTTTAAAAGATTTAAAAGTTTTAAAGTTCACCAAAAATCCAACAGCATGTTATTTATTATAAATATGTTGTTGATGCATTGAAATCCGCTCTAATAAAAGTCAAATCTGTATTATGAAAAAGTGTTTAATTATTGAAAATATTAAGAGCCTCCAAAGACTCCTCAGGCTTGTGAATACGTAGCACAACATTTATTTGAAGTGAAAATGTGGCGCATTGAACACCTTGTTGTGTATGCAAGCACGCTGCCTCTTAGATTACATTTACATACACATCGCTGCTGATTAGGGAACGCCGCTGACGGGAACGCTAAATGGTAGAAAACGTACCTCAAAGTCTGTTTAACACCATTTAACTCACTTTTCGAAAGCACTATCTCATTCAACCTAGAAACTGTATCAGCCTGGCACACATTATATTCAGACTGAACATGCCCCAGATTTATTAAATAAGCTTCCCTGGGGCAACAACAACCTTAAAGTTATTCTACTACACAATGAAAGGTGAGGGGGCTGGCAACAACAAAATAATACTTTATGAAATAAGAAATCTGATATAAGGTAAAGGAAAAATGCAGATAAAATGCTTGAAAATTATAAATAATAACATGGAAATTATTGTAGTAATTCTTTAATTATTCCATTATATATTCACATGGTTAAGTCGTGATTATTTTCCTTCCTATCTTCTCTATTTATTCAGTATTTAACACTTGGGTTCAAGGCTATTCACTGTTAGGTTCAATATGCAAACAGTAAGGGCAGTTATGTTAATAGAACAATCTGCTACATTTGTGAATAAGATGATTTTATTATAGCCTCTCCAGAATTAAATTAAGACTGATTTAAATGCAGTCCCAAAATGTTCATAATTTGCCCTTATAGAACCAAACTCAGTAGTCAAAACATGACTCATAGTTCATTCATTATGTATACTCAGTGAAACAATAAGCTCATATGGTATGTGTTCCCTTTATTACTCTTTCTCTCTTTAAGCACTGATGCAAATGATTCAGAAACCTACTTTCTGCTCCGTGCATCTTTAATCTCTTAGTAGAATATTAGATCTCTACTACTGACCCGTCATAATGGAAGCTCTCCAATGCACAATAAAGGTTTTTTAATTAGAAAGTCTAATTCTGCTCACAGGCATGTTAAATTCATTTTACAGAGGCACATAATTTATGAGAATAGTGGGGGTTCTTATTGAACTGAAGTCTTCTCAGAAGGTTATTACACTGCTTGAATGCCATATAAAGCTGTGCGTCTATGGGAAGCAACAAGGATGATTATTGATAATGAATACTTCGTCGGCACGACACAACAAATTTTGCAAGTCAATAGCTCAACTGTTGGCTTAAAGGGATAGTTTGTAATTTTTAACAGCGTTGTGTGAGATACTTTCCATCCACAGTCACTGTATTAATTACAGTAGATGGCAGTCAGCTCAACCCCACAGAACCAGACAAAAATACAGGTTCAGAGGCTAAATAAGGTGTAGCCTTAAAAAAAGAGGACTACCTAAAAAAAATATGTTATTTTTAGAATATTTTGGCTCTTTAATTTGCTGTCAGACAGTCCTGTTTAAGTTCATGAATTGAAGCCATTTTTGTGGTCTCTTTTAAGCCACCAGACTCCACAGGGAAAAAAAAGTAATTTCCCCTTGTTAAACACAGGAGTTGCTGGCCTACTACTGCCTCGGTTGGATAGTTTGTTTGTGCTATTGTGTGACTTCCTTCAAAGAGTTAGTTCAGTTTCACCAAAGTCACACAACAGCACAGACAAACAAAACAGAGGCAGTAGTAGACATGTGTTCTACATGGTAAAATTACCATTTTTCTCAGTGGAGGCTGGTGGCTTTGAAAGGAAAGTTGCCCTGCATACACTTAAACAATAATGGTAAAACACTATGAATGTAGCATACACTTAAACAGATATTGATTTACGTAGGTGGCTTAAATGGTTTGCCGCTGACCCCTTTCACACTGATACATTTATTAGCTTCTGTGCTGCCTGCTTCTCCATCCTGGAGGTGTGCTGACCGCCATCTACTGTAGGTAACACACTGACTGGATAAGTTTCTCATATAACCCCACTTTAACAAATCCGGACCATCCCTTTAAAGTCAGAGTGTCCATTTTATTCCATTAACTGCAATGCTTTCCTGTATTCTTCGTGCCCGCACAGTGTTTCTGTGGCTGTAAAAGCATTAGAAAGTCAATAAGTCCTTTAATCAATCACCCCCCCCCCCAGTTCAGTGCTTTGGTCTCTTAATGTGAAACTTTCTTTTATCATCTGGCTTCCTGACCAGTGAGGACATGTCAGTGTCAGACCATACAAGTTAAATTAAAGCTAAATGAAGAATTAAAATTAAATGAATAGAGTATTAGGCTCATTAAGCTATTAATCTTAGATTTTTAGTTACTCCCTGGTTTTATTTTCTCCCTGCAGGCCCTGGCCATGGGTATGATGACAGAGTACTACCATTATATTTTTACTACCCTGGTGAGTACGCTGATGCTTTTCTTCATGTTTACTGTATGCAATAATACACAGTGTTGTTTTTTCATGTACAGCAGCATCATTTGAAAATGCATGTGGTTTTAACTGTTTGTCGTGGCTCCCTGCAGTGCTAAAATACATCCATCTAAGTGTCTGAAAGCGTTTTTTTCTTCTTCTCGGAGAATAAAATGAAATATGACTCAGCCAGGAGCAGAGCACTCAAAGAAAAACAGTCTATTAGTTTCCCTTTGTGTGCAGCCTCGTGAACCTGAACTGCAACCTCATTGTGCACTGATAGAAATAGAAAGCCTTTAAAAGATGACTTGTTGTCATGCAGCTGATTAAAAATACACTCCTTGCATTTTAAAGTATCAGTTGCGAAAGTTTAACTTCAGTTTATTCTCTAAATTCCGCACAACCCTCCTTCACCCCATGTGGCTGTCCACAACCCTGAGTGTAGAAAACAAAAGCAGTTGGATATATTTTATTCTGACTTTGGCAGCGATTGAAGTTCTGCAAAGTTCTTTTGATCTAGCCACTACAAAGATTCCTTGCTACGCTGCAGATGAACAGCAGCACATCTTCACTGAGCCCAGAGAACAGAAGACTGAGAGCTCAGATAATAGCCCTGAGCAGATGAAACTGTCACCCATTCGGTCCATTATAGCTAACAAACAAATGGCGTGCTGTGTTGTAGGCAGCTCAATTGGACAGCGTGAGGGAAGAGGTGGCAGAAAACTGACCTAAAAAAGACATTTAGCAGTGGACAGGGCATGTAACTACCCCTTGTGTGTCCACATAAGCACCTGGCTAGATGAAAGGGGAGTGAGTGACAGCAGGTATGTGATTGGGAAAGGAAAGAGAATAGTGATTATAGGCCTCTGTTAGCGGCATGGTGCTGCTCGTCAGGGTGGAAACATGCCTACTTTTAACATCAGCCAGTGTTTGGCCGGTTGGAGGCCACTGCGCCGGCCAAAGCTGCTGTATACTGGTCGCGAGCCATCCGTGCTGCTTTTGGAATAGGACAGCAAACATTGACCGTGGCACCCCCCATTCTGCGTCCATCACCTGCTGTTGCTCTGTCAACTGTGTTGTTGCATCCCAAAGACATCTGCCTGGTGAGATGCCAGACATGCTGTATTCAGGACGATTGGGTTGTCCTTTCGCTTCCACATGATAGATGGCAGTCCACCAAAAGCCCGCCTGTAACCTTGAAAGCCTTGCCTTCATCAAGGCTGCTGCCTCAGCATGAGATAAAATAACTCCTGAAATACCTTCAACTGCACCCTCGTGCTCTCACTCGCTAACGCCGCCACTCATGTGACTGCTTAATTATCGAGGACAGATGGGAGGCGTACAGTAAACGCGAGAAATTAATTATTTTTGCACCTCGACACACATTTAGATTATCATCTGTATGTATCCAGGACCTCTTCGCCCTCGACATGGAGCCGTATCGTTACAGTGGAGTCAACATGACCGGGTTCCGCATCCTCAACACAGAAAACTCTCAGGTGTCGTCAATCATCGAGAAGTGGTCAATGGAGCGGCTACAAGCCCCACCCAAACCAGACTCAGGCCTGCTGGATGGATTCATGACGGTAGGCTCAAACCGCTTCCATGCTGCTTATGTAATGCCGTCATTATGCTGTGTTTGCAAAAACATGCTTATAGCTGCACTTCACTCTTGTACTTCCAAATAACCAAATCAATCAGCAGCTCAGCGTAATGTAACAGCAGCTTTGGGGGGTTTGTGCTGCAGGAACGGGACAGGCGTACAAATGGCCCCACCAAGGCACACATACTTTATATTTTAGCTGTTTTTGTGTTTATTTAATTATTTAGAATTTCTTTGTCGGCACCTTGTGTCTTTTTGTAGTCTCTTTATATCTCTTTGTAGTTTTGTGTCATGCTATAATCATTTTAAGTCTCTTTGTAGTCATTTTTTCAATACATCTTATCTTTTCTTGTTGCTTTGTGTCTCTTTGTACTTTGTAGTAAGCTTTTTTTGTCCCTCTAATCATCTTAAGTCTCTTTGTACTTGTTTTTTTTCTGCGGTTGTTAAGCGCTTTTTGCCCATTGTTATAATTCTTATTTTATATTCTAATTTTTTTGTTAGTTTTTTTGTTTCTCTGTCGTTTTTTTGTGACTCTCTTATAATCTTTAAGTGTCTTTATAGTTATGTTTTGTCTGAGGTTGTTAAGCCACTTTGTTGTCACTTTGTGTCCTTTTCTAATTGTCTTTGGGGTTTTTTGTCGTCATTTTTCGTCTGTTGTTGTTTTGCCCCTTTTCTATTTGTTTTGTCACTCCCGATTATCAATGTGTCTTTGTGTTTTTTTGTGGATGTTGTCCACCTTATATTGGCACTGTGAGTATCTTTGTTGTAGTTTTGTAATTTCTTTATGATCATTTTGAAACTCTTCCCTTTGCCCGGTACACCATATCTGTAGTCCATCCATGGCACTTGTTTCTATATTTTATAGCATAACCCTACTAAACAAGGTGGCTGTACACTCTTGTCGAATACCCGATTTGAGATATACTACAGTTTTCGAGACAAACAAATGAGAACCAGTTGTCAATCACAAGTTCCTCGGCATGGGGCTCCTGGGGTGGGCACGGGGAGCAGCATGAACGCCCTCTGCGTGGTGCTTTCAGGCTGGTGCTCCTGGGTCTAAATGCTCCGTAATGAGGCGGTGTGAATGGTAATAGCCGTTTATCTGCCCTCCTGCCTCTCACAACTCTCCTCTGGGAGCGTGGCCAAAATATGACAATCTGTCAGTGTTCATGCAGAGAGAGGGAACAAATTGGATGGAAATTATGGCCTTGGTTTTTCAGGATGCCATCCAAAAAATCATGGGATAAGGTGATTTGAAAGTGAATGGAGCTCGTCATGGACATTCAAGGTCCCTCTCTTCGCGTGTGTGTTGTTGTAAACAGTGAGTTTTCTCCACCTCCCTCACAACACCTTCCTTCCAGACGAACACCTTTTTTTTTCTCCTCTCTGAGCCTGCCTTTATTTCTTCTTGCCTTTTCACAGCCTTAATCAACACTTCCAGGTGATGAAAGACGAAAAACACACTATCGCTTATAGAAATCAAAAAGCATTTTTCTTTACTTTCCTAAACAAAGGCATGTAAACATGCCAGTTCACTTTATTGGCTTGCCAGGAAAATGCAGCCGTTGTAATAGACGTCTTCGGTTTTATTTCCCTCAGACAACAGTGGATTGTTTTTCTTGAGTAGCACCCGAGTGCACAAACACAAGCAGAGCAGTTACTCTGTGTGTGCAAAAAGATTAATGCAATGCACAAAGAGGTTAAATCACTTGATGTTTTTTTTCCTCCGTCGGAAATTAATGGATATTAGTGCAGAATGTTGAATTGATTCATTAGCATTGCATGAATCATTTTGTCAGATCCTATACCACATATTGACATATCTCACTGGACTAGAACCACAGTTAAATAATGAATAATGCGTCCAAAGGCTCATGCAAGCTTGATAAAGTACTTCATTAGAGTGCTCTATTTATAAATCCCGGCTCTGATGTATTTTATTCTTTAGAGTGTTTCGCCCTAAGAGGATTCTTTATAATGCGTCAATGAAGAAACAGCAGCATGAATATAAAAACATTGTCATTTTAATGGTATAATAAAGGAATAATGGAGAAGCAGTTCTGCTGGTGATTTTGAAAAATAGCCCGTACCTACATTGGAAACGTATGAATTAGGATAATATTTGGTTTCTCTGCAACTCCAATGCGTTTTAATTAATTTGTGGATCTGCCTGACATTTATGCTGCCTCGCTGCGGGCTGAGAAGCCACCTTGAAGGGTATCATTAAATTAAAGTGGGCTGCAGCAGCCAGTGCGTGACCTTCCACCCCCGACCTTCCCTCCAGCCTTTCATTCCCCCTCTCTCCTACCTTGTTTTTATTCTCTGCAACACAGAAGCCTCGCTGGGCTCTGGGCTTGTTTGTGCTCGGTGACCAGGCAACAGTTGTGTAGCGATGGTTGCCAGGACAACACCGTCCGTGTCACCTTGTGATTTCATGAAGGATTGATTGACTGAGATGGGAGGAGGAGGGGGGCTAGGGGTGGGGAAGGTGAGATGGCCGTGGC
>JAOWBC010000383.1:10975660-10987060 GCA_028566105.1 Hypoplectrus providencianus | reverse complement strand
ACTGGTATGTTTTCTGGTATCTTGTAGAAAACAAAAATCTCCACCTACGACAAGATGTGGGAGTTCATGAATAGCAGGAGGCAATCTGTGATGGTCAAAAACGTGGACGAGGGCATCCAGCGCGTCCTGACCTCTGACTATGCCTTCCTCATGGAGTCCACCACCATTGAGTTTGTTACCCAGCGCAACTGCAACCTCACGCAGATCGGAGGCCTCATCGACTCCAAAGCCTACGGAGTGGGAACGCCTATGGGTAAATGACCTCAAACCTCTATATGCCGCCTGATGTGTTTAAAGAAACATTTGAAAAGCTTTAGGTCAAAGAGAAATGCTGCAGATACTGTGTGACAGATAAAGGTATATAGTGTGGATGATTGATAAGCTCTGAGAACGAAAAGGTTGACCTTTATTGATGGGGTCACGGGTATAATGATTCAACAGCGCGAGGTGTAAAAGGTTTATCTTAATGAAAACCGAATGGCTGAAGAGGTAGAATTTATGGATAAGGTTAAAATGTGCCCGGGGCTCAAGAGCCAGGCGCTGTTTGAGCTCTGCCTCAGCAAGGGTGGGTTTTTTTTTTTTTCTGGGATTATTTACAGAGCAGAGAGAAGCAAACCTGGGTTAAGAAATCAAAATACTTTTAATGGTGTGTTGTAGCCTACTTTGCAGTCACATAACGCTGCGAGTGCAAGACAGTGAAACAATCACAGAAAGCAACTCCAAAGTCAATTTAGTGCAATTCCCTCTGACTTACTTGACACCGTCTGAATTGTGTCTGAGCACTAAACCACAACAACAAAGCACTTCAGAGAGTATAAAACGAGCACTAAGAACTTTTCACACCTGCTTATTCGACCCAGCTCCTGTCGAAAAAAAATCGCATCCTGACATTTTAAAGCGCCATTATCCCGTGATGAGGCGCTGGAGCTAAAACCATTTCCACTTCCTGTATTGTGATAACAGTTTGTTGCATATAAAGCGCTCTTTGTCGGGGTTAATAATCGTGCAGCTTACAACCTTGACACTCCAGGGGACCCTAGCGCAGAGCTGGTGATGGTTCCCATCCCCGTGTCACAGAGGTTAGAGTGGTCGTGACGAGGCCACGGAGAGCACTGCAACCAGCTGTAATAGCCACATCTATCATGAGTGATATGAAGGCCATCAAAATATGGAGGATTAATTCTGGCCATCCACATCTGGACCCGGCTACTGCTGATGAGTATGGGGCAGTTATGGATCTGCGGGGATGCCATGATTGTCGGTGCTGTAACAAAGCTGAGGTGATGCGGTGAAATATAGTCCCACAGTGGCCCCATAAGTGCAGATGTACTTACACTGATGCCCTTGAGATGGACACAAAGACCTCGTACGTGGACCAGCTCCATTTCCATTCATGCGGTGATATAGTGGATCAAATATATGACTACAAAATACCCCCCAAATCACTTTAATTCAGTGATAAGTGGTTTAGTATTTTAATGCATTAAAAATGATGATTAAAAATGTCCGCTTTCAAAGTTATTACTGCCCTCTAACTCATTTCAATCTCTAACTCTGATGTTCATTGCTCAATATTTCAGAAATAAAGTTGATCACAGTGTCTGAAATGTTTCCTCTCTAATAGAAGAGGTCTTGAGATAGTTAATTGCGTCATTAATTCAAAGTGAGTTCTGTTTTCATGCCAGAAGTCCTCCTGGAAGAATAGGAAGTTTTTTTTTTTTTTTTAAACGGTGGCTTCCTTCTATGTTTCCTTGTCCTGCACACCATTCAGACCTCAGTCTACATGTCGCCCTCAGGGCCATCTGGACATTTTAAAGTAAAATGCATCAATGTGGTGCCTTAAGAGCAAACCCTCCCACACAGAGCAGATGTCCCTAACAAGCTTAACCCCCCAGGCGGACTACCTGGACCCCATCCATTGAGGTGTAAAAAATACTATGTCCCAGGTCTCCCTACACTGTAGGTAAAGGGAAACACTGACCTGGTAATAGAGGAAGTGAAACATGTGAGTTTTTATTTTGAATCAAGCATTAAAATGTTGCAGCACAACATGTCTGAGGTAATTTGTCTGACTTGAAATTGCAATGTGACCACCGCAGGCCCGCACATTGCACTGTCGATGCTGAAATAATATATCGTGCAGCCCCACTTGAGATTTACATTTTAGCTGTCGCCACCCTGATTTACATTTCAAGCATTGATTCAAATGTTTGCCAGCAAAACAATCATTCTGTGAACTCAACTCTGATATTGCACAGCCAAAATAGGTTTTTCAAATTGTGCACGCCAAATTCTTCCCCTGTCCGTGTTATGTAACTTAAACATAGTTACATCAGAGAGTTTGTGCCTCGTTTTATTTGGCAGGAGTGCAAATTACTCATCCTCACCATTTGTTGTGTTACGGTTTCAGAATGATGGAGACGGAGAACAATCAGACATCAAATAGGATGTAGGCTCCACAGGGCGATTTTCTTTTCTCTGCTATTATCATGTATTTTCACAAATTATTTATAGATTTTTTGGGGCATTCTATTATCCCAAATAGCTTGGAAAATACAGTGGAATGCATTTATGCATTACTGTAGTGCATAGCTGCTATAAATAGGAAAAAGGTCACTAAAGGGTGAGTCCATCCCCAGGAGGAGTCATAGTATGGAATAACAACCCGACATGCAACGGGTCAAAAAATACTTTTTCTCATTGGCTTACATATATGAAAATCAGCAACTAATCTTATCATATATTTTAAATATTACAAATAATATTTGTGAGTCCATTCTGCATAACGAGTATGAGTACTTTACTTTAGTTAGTTTTGAATTCAGGACTTTTACTTGTAGTGGAGTATTTCCAGTAAGGGATCTCTATACTTTTTCTGTCACTGATCACAACCACTCAAAATGACTCGTTTCGCTGTCAGAGTGTGATTCATTTGCATGCTGTATGGGCCCCACAGATGCAAAAGAGCCCCAGAAAATCAGAGTAATTTAAAGCATTGAAGTCAAACTTTTTGGCTTCATGCATCACTGTGCATCTTTTATAGCAATGAACGCGTCCCAGCCCCCAGTGCTGAATCCAGATCTCTTTATTCATCCATGGCTGAGCCCCGAATGCCTCCCCCTGTTTGGCTCCGCCCCCAGCCAACCTCAGGCCTATAACTTTTGCCCTGCTCAACACTGTTTAGCCGCTCAGTCCCTGTAGGGCTGTTACAGCCATAAACCAGAGCCAGCCCTATAATACGTCTTAACCTTTTAGTGCTTGACGGTTTTCACACATTCATTCCCAAAACGCAAATGCGTCATCTACGGCTATCGACTTAATCTCTGATCGCATTAATACATGAGGCCAGACAGTGTGGGAGTGATGGATGTCCTCTGGTGTTGAACATCTGTCAGGTAGTTGTGTATGCACAGTGTGTCAAGCACAGCGCTTTTCCATTTGCCCGGGCTCCGCTCTCCATATCCTCCTCTCTAAGGACCCATCCTATTAGCATTTATCCAAGGCCTGCTTTGTTAGGCCATCATTAATCATTTGAAATATGAGGGGAGCTGGAATCAGGGGACTCGGATACTTGATAGATTTCTCATCTTCAAATGAAGCAAGCATATGCTTTTCACATGCACGGGCACATGCATATACACCCAGCGTTCTACATATCTACTGTACATCCCTGGAATAGATGTAACGCATCTACTTCTGCTATTATCCTGTTAAGTGTGCATGTCACGAAGAAGAGCACGTACTCATGCGCACACCGCAGGTACCCCCTCACAAAAATAGACTATTTATGATCAAAGAAGAAAGCACTGATATGCTGTTTATAGTAAAAATCAGTTGCACTTTGTGTAATTTAGAGTTTTTGTATTAACGTCCTCTTTGTCAGTATAAATACACAGAGACGTGGAGATGAAAGGATGATGGATGACAATAGATAAATGATAGATGAGACAGAGGGGGAATGCATCTAACGGGGCTGACAGGCAAAACTGTACACGAGCAACAGACAAAGTGATGCTACCTGCTACCTGGGGCCATTTTGAGTTCATTCCACCCCTGGAGTTTCAGCACAAAATGTGCCCATGTTCCTAAAAATGATTTCTATTATGTTTGACATGATAAAAATTTAACATTTTATAAATGTGTTATCCCTTTCAAGTCACTCTGACTTAGCACATTAAATGGAAATGGAAATGTGCAACCAGGCTTCATTATGTATGAGTTCTGTAATCATATAAATACACTAACAAGCTTTTAAACCAGTTTATAAATGAAACATGAACGCTCACAGTAAGTATTAATCTTCGCTGGCCTGGTTTGGGCATAGAGCGTGCGCTGCGCCTCGATCGCCCGTGTGTTGTGTCACACACGCTGAGGATGGGAGAGGAACACGACCCCACTCGGGTACTCTGCAACGATTACTCCTCCTTTGATCAAGCCAGCACCCGCTGCGCCTTAATGCCTTGTCGCTAATTCTGGCGCCTTCCCACCGTCTGTGGATTTGGGTTCTTTTTACTCATCATGACATTAACATGCATAAAAACACACTGATGGTGCAACCCTATCTCAGATACCCACATTTAATCCCAAACACATATGCGCTCATGTAATGTAGACTCCACTGGGCTCCTCTGTTTTTTCTATTTATGCGCACCATTTATGGCATATGAAAGCGTGTGCAAACAGCAGCTAATTCGTCAGAATCAACAGCAGCTCCGCTACACAAAGCCAAGTCTTTGTTGCCAACTCCCTGTGCATTATAATTCACACACTGCAGAGAGGAGTGAGAATTTGGAATCACTCTGTGAATATAGGGATTAGTGGGATTTGAGGGAGGACTTACAAAAAAACTCCCTCTAAGCAGCCAACAATGACATGACAGGTTATATGATCACATGAGTGTGTTTCATACACCCACCACCACTGGTTTTTATAAATAAACACACCCGTGAACTCGACAATAACTTTCTGAGGCATAATCAGGTTTTATCATATCCAGCTATTATCCACGCTCGCTAATCTCATGTCGTCTCCTCGCAGGCTCTCCGTACAGAGACAAGATCACGATAGCCATTCTGCAGCTGCAGGAGGAAGGGAAGCTGCACATGATGAAGGAGAAATGGTGGAGAGGGAACGGATGTCCCGAGGAGGAGAGCAAAGAGGCCAGCGCTCTGGGGGTGCAGAACATCGGCGGGATCTTCATCGTGCTGGCTGCAGGACTGGTGCTGTCAGTGTTTGTGGCTGTAGGGGAGGTGCTTTACAAGTCTAAGCAGAACGCCCAGCTGGAGAAGGTACAAGAGTTTTCTGTGATGCGTGTTAAGAATTAGAGCTTTTGCCATTTCTTCCTCGTCTGAAAAGATTTCCTGTTTCTATTCCAGCTACCAGAGACAGTGCTGTATGGTACACTTGTTTTTTAGGTTGCATTTATGTTCCTTTTTACATTTTTGGAAATGATTTTGAGAGAGAAAAAACACTCATTAGCCTGTTTGTGCATGAGTCATTGGTCGCTTTAATTGTTCCTTCTGTCCATACTGGCTGTGAAGAGATCCCATGAGCTGAGGCTAATATGAGCTCTCAGTCATCTGAGTTGTGCCTGGTTCACACCAGCCCAGTCGCCAGGAAAAATCTGGCATTGTACATTCCTGCAAACCAAAAAAAATACATTGTTATGTTTTCAGCATCATTTAGCTGAAGCAGAGGCTGGTGCTGGTGCAGTATAAGGAGTGACACAGTCCACGCAGGGAGTAAGATGGGGGGATGGACACCAGACCAGGAAACCAGTGTTCTGGTCCTGTTTGGGTCCAGAGTCAAAGTTAGGGTTAGGGTTAGGTTAAAATTTTAAATTAAATTACCAAACTCAATCACCATAAATAAATATGTCACAACGTGTTTAACATTTGTTACTGTGGATTCCTCACCCCAGGGTGCTTTGGGAAACTATATATATGATATATACTTTTAATATATGTCTACCAATATCTGAAAAAAATATGTTTATTTTTAATATTACTGTTGAATATGAAATCAGAATCCTTCAGTAGTAATTTAGTGTTTATAACAGAAGAAATACTGATTTCTAATTGTCAATACAAAATAAAGAAAATAAATCAAGAAGTTAAGTTTGTTTTTTTTTGCAGCCAGTTTTGCAGACTGCAGCCAGTAGTTTCATACAAAAATAGCTTCATTCGTCCAACCCTGGATGTTTTTTTCTAACCCTAACCATGAAGATTTGTTGCAGAAAAACAAGCAGTTTTTGTTTTCACTTCACAAGATGAAACACGCTTAAAACCTGATGCATCCTCGGCATCTAGCAGGCTAACTATCTGGACTCTTTAGCACAAAGAGACAGTGTTTCCAGGTTGAGCTGCAGTGGAGGGATATTAATAGACGACATCATTTTGTGGTTTAAAAACTATAATTTTGGGAGCAATCAAGTGTACCTACTTGATTTAGCTAGCTCATAATAGCCTCAATTTCCAATGCACTTTTACAAGGACAAAGGACTGCAGATTTTGTTCTCCGTCTCTCATTTGAAATCACATCAGAATGGGATTTCTGCACGGCCAGAGAGGATGAGAGGAATCATTACAGCGGCCAAAAGCTGCATCTGAGTGTTGCTCATAAGACAGGCTCGAAAAAGCACAAACTTATCCTTTAATCTCGAGATTTCACTGAAAGCGACACTCACCATGCATACAGTGCAGCATATTTGCTGTTTTTTTTCCTTCCCCCTCTGGTTATGTTTCTTTCTAGCAAGACACTGAATATATTTCTGACTGTTCTATCCGTGCTCTATTTTAGTACTGAGTGCACATGATTCATCACAGTGTGGAGTATGTATTTTAGTGCTCTTTAACTCGTGCGGTGATGTTTCCGGATAATTGTGAAAGTCCTTCTGATAGCATGTTTTAATTATTTACATCTACAAAATTAGCACAGCGCAGTGGCGTGTAACTTTATTGCAACAGTAATTAGTTTCTGGCCCTTTTTTTTACGGACTGCATATGTTTCACAGCACATCTCAGCAATCATTAATCAAGAGCCGCAAGACTGGGTCACAAAATTCAGATAATTTGCAAATGCCACAATCTCTTGGCTGCCAAGGTGCTAGTAATTTACATGCAGACAACAAGCCTCTCCTTCTCTATTTTCTCTCCCTGCCAACCTCCTCCACCCTAACATCAGCGGCTCTTTTTCTGCCCGCTTCATTCTCCTTTTTCTTTCCCATCATCCCCCCCCCTCATTGTTTTTCATTGTTTCTCTCTCCCTCACCCCGTCCTGCCCCTCGCTACTTCTGTAATCAGTCATCTTCCTGAGTATACAAAATATCTCATTCATGTGCCAGACAAATATATGTAAAAAATGGAGAGAAAAAACAAAAATACCTGGTGCATAAGCCACCTACAGATATCCATCTCACACACCTACGCACATACACAAACAGAAAAATAATAGCTTCATACGTTACTGCTCTCCCTCCTCTTTCATATCTCCTCTCCTCCCACACCCTCCAAGAATTTGAATTAGATTTTGCATAATCACAGAGTGAATGTATGGGAATTTGCCTTGGCGACGTCGATGCAAAAGCGTATTGACATTTTATAGGATTTCACACCACATACATAATGTAGGGACAACAGGCTCACATTATTGATTACATAACACACACAAAACGTGTCACTCTGTGAGGGGGTGATTGATGTTTTGAAAGAAAGTACCAATATTTTTGGATTTAATCTGTGGATTTTTTTTTTTTTTTTTCATTTATTCAATATCTTTACATTTTCTGCTCGCATGCCAGAAATTGCAAGTGTTGAGCATTTTTCTTGGCAGGGTGGGAAAAGGCTCTGAAACAGCATTCAGACTTTTGAATGACAGTAAAGCTGAAAAGGGGGAAAATCTGGGACACATCAGACCTTTAAATGAAGGCCTGAATCCGCAGAAATAATGTTTAGGAATCAAACGGAGAGGTTGGACACTGGTTCGTGCTAAGATTTCTCTTTTTGAAGATATTTTTAATATATAGTGGATTGCGGAAACATCCTGTTCTTTTTCTTAGTTTATTTATCCCCCCCAAAAAAATTCCCCCACATTTGTGTTGTTTGTAGACGTTCCCAGTTAGCTCCATCCTGCAGTGGCTGAAGTAATTATGAATGTGTAATAAAACAAAGAGGGGAGCGTAAATACACTGTATAAAGAACAATAATGTCCACGTTGGCAATGTGAAAGGGGTAGTGAACAAAAATAAACAACATAATTTGAAGCTGCGTAACTCATGCTCAGCTCATAGAGAAAGAATACATCCAAAACACACATTTAGGTGTTTGTTTTACTAAAATGTGTCTTTTTAACAGTCAACAAAAGTTTGCATTACATAATGCCTCATCAGCAAATTTCAGAAAACTAGTAACACAAAGAACTAAATGTAATAAATCAACCAAGGAAGTGTCAGTTATATGTTTAATTTGCATTTTTTTTTTAAAACAAATCACCTCTAGTTGAATCTCTATTCATCTCAAATTTCCCCCTTCGGTAGCACTCACATAAACTAAACCTACCATCTTCATTTCTATCTATAATCTGAAGGTTTTTGGCAGAGGGGGTTGATTCATAAATCATTCATTGTCAGATTTATGGAACAGTTTATTCCTTAAAACATGGGGAAAATGCATTTTCTAATGGCTGTTGACAGTGTTTTCTGCCATTTGGAGCGATAAAGAGAGACATTCCCTACTTCCTCAGATAAAACTTCTGACTCTAATATGTCAACAAAATGAAACAAGAAAATTTTGAACCCGGCTTTATCCAGTGTTGAAATTTATGCAAATGAACACAAATGTTGTCAAGTCACGTTTATTTATAGAGCACAAAAACAGCAGATGTCGACCAAAGTGCTTCACAAAGAGATAAAATACAACACGGAGAAAGAACAAAGACATAAATGAAGGAAAAGCAGGGAAATATATGAGAATTTTGGGGATAATGCCTCATTTGCATATGTTAACATAACATTAAAAAACTTTTGATACAAAAAATGTAGTTTTTAATGTAAGTAATCAACTGGGGAAGTTGTATATTAGTTATTCACCTGCAGTGTCTCCCCTTCAGAACATCTACATTAAAACAACAGAAACAGTCCAGTATGCACACACAGCCACACCGAAATGTTATTAATGACTGCATACTCTTTGCGGGAAAATGATGATAAATTATGACGGTTGTATTTTGCACTGTAGGGTTGCATAGCTTTTGTGTTGTGTGACAAACAGCGTGGCGCCGGCTATAACTTTTCCCTCCTTCCTGTTGCCTTCTGCAGCGATCATTCTGCAGCGCCATGATGGATGAGCTGCGGGTGTCTCTGAAGTGCCAACGCCGTCTCAAACAGAAGCCTCAGCCGCCCGTCATCGTTAAGACAGAGGAGGTCATTAACATGCACACATTCAACGATAGAAGACTCCCAGGAAAGGAAACCATGGCATGAACGCTGACAAAAAAGAAAAACCCAAACGCACCCCTCGTTTAAAACCACCGAGAGGAGACGGGGTCAAAAAAAAAAACACTGACTTAACCACAGACTGAGGTTAGCAGTCAAAACAGGACTCCTTTTGAACCCACTTGCTTATGTAGACGGATGTTTCCTGTGGAAATATAGATGCCTGAGCAGTGTCACCTCACTGTGACGTTCACTTTTTGAAAGGGAGCTGGACAGGAAGGACTTGAAAGTATGTATATTGAAGAGGGATCCAAGCAGGTTTGGGTCAAAACATAAGTCTGGTCCACACTAGAAGTGGACTTAAACACATACACATAACACATATATGCACACACATGCACACACACACACACACATGAACAGAGACACATATATATATACTCATACACACACATTCTCCTCTGACACTCTTTACACCTGTGCAGAAGGGGAAACTCTATTGTGGCAGTAACACCAGATGTAGTTTTTCTGTTGATGTCAATGACCTTTTGTCTTACCTCCATGTGTGTTTGACCCCATCGGTCCTTCCCGTCAGTGGCTTGAGTTTCTTTAAAATGATTTAAACAAACACTAATCTCACAACAAAGGGAACGGTAGTCAGTGCCAAATGGTTTACTATGAACCGATGTATAAAAAGTGATATTTAGTTCGGACTCATCTATGCTGACCTTGTCGAATACTCATCGTTTTCTTCTGTAATGCCTTTCTTGTGCCAAAGTTCTGCCATTGTGAAGAACTTTTTACCATGCCTACTATTATGTTCAAAGCCTCTACAAGCAATGTATACTGTCAAAGTCCTTATCCATGTCCGTCCTTACACGCGGTCTGCAGTTTTCACTCTGTATCAGTTGTTGTTTAAAATGCAGGATTTCTACAAAAATGTTTGTTTTTGTACAAGAACAAGAAGTTTTGTAGTACTTTGTATCATGGTAGCCCCTCCTGTGGACAAAATATGTAGCAGATACCAACACAGCCCTCAGATTCTTGTCAACTGCTATGGGGGCTTCAAACTCTGCTGTGTAGGGTTCATTTCTCTCATCAATCAGAGATTCAGTCTATTGTCTGTCAGTATCATGGGGCCAGCTGTATATACCGTCTGGGGACAATGTGGTGGTTTTTGGTGGGTAAGAACAATGAAACTGTAAAATAGGTGGTGCTCAAATAAGGAAAATTGGTGACTCATTCTGGAAATCGGAACAGAGCTTCTGTCAGCAAACTCCTGCTGACAGTTAGTGTGGTGAACTATCAGCAGCGATGATGAGTCACCATGAAAGACATAGTAAAACATAAAAAAATGATGCTTCTGTAAAGGCAAACAACTATTAGCAGGCTTCGCTTTAGCCCTAGTAGACCGCAAACAATTTCAGTTTTAACAAGACAGTATCAAGTCCTGAACACCAGCTTAAGAAACAAGGCAAACTGGACCTCTAGAAGAACAAATACCCTTGATTCTGGGAAACTACTGACAAAAGTTTGTTGAAATAATCTTGAAGCATTGAATACTTAAAAACATGAAAATATTTTACAAATATAGATATTTACATAGTAGAATTACAGTGAATATAAAAAAAATGCTATAAATCAAACCATCTCAACACAATTTCCAGCTTAATTGGAGCTTTCAATTATATATGATCTTCATCAGCAACAAATGTTTGCTTAGTTGCCATGTCAACCTTTAACTGTCATTGTCAACCTTTAACTGTCATTGTCAACTTTTCAGCCAGGACAGACAGCAACTCTCTAAAGTTAACAAAATAAAAGTAGGTTCATAGCCACTACAGTTCCAACCAAGATTTCCTGTTTCTTTTTTTTTCAACCAATTTTAAATGAAATCAAGCAGCATGACTTGGCAAAAAGGTCAACTTATCAGCTAGCTAGCTAATTTCATCATGCTTTTGTGCTACACT
>JAOWBC010000383.1:10896405-10919846 GCA_028566105.1 Hypoplectrus providencianus | reverse complement strand
CCCCCCCCCCCCCCCCCCCCCCCCCCCCCCCCCCCCCCCCCCCCCCCCCCCCCCCCCCCCCCCCCACAAAAATGACGTAAAGAAAAGTTAAAAAAAAAGATGTAGTGTTGGATGAATTAACGTGAGTTAAAGGATCCCATACTGTGTTGGTGCAAAGTCCCCAAAAAGAAAAAAAACAGCTGGTATGAATTGATCCAAAAGGTGAGTGTAGGAAGAAAACAAACACACACTTTAACGGGGGGGGGGTGCAGGTTATTTGACCCAGGCGATGTTGAGACAGCGGGCGATGAAGGCGTAGGTGTCAGCCACCTCCTGGATGACCTTGCTGGTGGGCTTGCCGGCGCCGTGGCCCGACTTTGTGTCCACAAGGATGAAGAGAGGGTTTGTCTGCTTGGGGCTGCGGCCCACGGTGTGCTGCAGGGTGGCGATGTATTTGAGGGAGTGGAGGGGCACAACCCGGTCATCGTGGTCCCCGGTCAGGAGGAGGACGGCGGGGTACTGGACCCCGTTGCCCTCTGGGACCCGGATGTTATGGAGCGGGGAGTATCTGGTGAAGGAGGAGTGTATGGACGTGAAGATAAGTGGAGGGAAACACAAACAATCTGTATGTGGTAACGCTGAAAACACCAAATAACTTCAATAAGATTTATCAGCAGATTAATATCTCTATTGATCAAACATTTTGTCTGTAAAAATAATATCCCTGAGCCGAAGTCAACAATCCAAAACCCTGAAATACTAATCACATTAACAGCCGTAATAAAATAGTATTTAAACACACCTTTGACCCCATTACATCAGTATTACTACACTGAATAAATTATTTCATAATGTCAGACAACTTTGTGGGGCTTTGATCGATACAAAAAAATGAAGCAATAATCAAACCATTTGTAGGGATTTAATGCGAATAATCTCTTATGTCCAAAGACATATCTTATTCTAATGGGCATTTTCCCATAAAGCTCATACTTTTAAAAACCATAGAACCCATTTCTGGTCAATATTTTGTCAGGTGTAACACTGTTAAAACAATCCCCAGAATGGAGCTGAACCAGGCTCTCCATCAGTGTTATTCCACTTTGGAAAAAAGTAAAATCACAATAAACCATGGTACAATTTGCTGTGATAGTTAGATAAATAAATAAATAAATAAAGTTCTGCGTCTGTGTGAGTTCTTCCTGGTCCTGGTCTTGGTCTTAGTCCTGGTCCTTTTCCTGGCTCAAGTCCAGTGTCACAGTTCAGTCATTGCTCTTAATTAGCTCATTAAACCAAGACTGCTGCCATTAGATATGTAAGTCAGCCTCTACATCACCGTTTTATAGCAGAGGTGGAGCAAAGACCACCTCCACTTACATCATAAAAATAATCAATACACTTTTATGAAATGAAACATTAACCTTCAGGGGGAGAAAAGCAGCGGTGCGATTTCCAAGAGCAAGTACTATGTATATATATTTAATGAGTGTTTGGACCATCATCTAATAAAACATTGATCAGTGTCAGAAGTGTCAGGATCCGGGTGGTTTATCACTGCTGGCAAACAATGCAGCCGAGGAAACATTTTCATTAATATCGTTTTGTGTGGACCTGTTATGGCGATTTAACACAGGGTAAATATGGATCTTGATAAATAGATAAAATAATAATTTGCAATCAATATCACACACTCACTTGAGCAGTTTAGCATAGCATCACAATACTTCTTAAGACAGAAGGCAAATATTGACAATAATTACATAAATTATTAATGATGCAAATGTTTTTACATACTGGAAGAACAAAAATCAATTGTATTTTTCATTCCACTCAGTGGGACTGAGTTTAGACTTTTTATTTGATTTGATTTTAGCAGTCATTTAATTTACATTTCACTAGCTGCTGAAGTGTCTACTTGCCCCTTCGGAAAAAAAATTTAACTATACTTCCAGAAATGTTTGCAACTTGTTGCATGTAGACTTTCATACAAGGAGGTTCAGTTTGTCTGGTTTATTCAACACTGTTTTTTTTAACTGTGTTGGTCAGTCTGTCTGCTTGAAGTTAACCTATTTCCAGCATCTAAACACTAAAAATCCTAATTGAGATTGAAGTGTGATGCCAGGGTGCTAACATGCTAACTTACTTCCTGGTTTAAAAACTCTTTACTGTGGTTCCCTATACTCAATACAATGACAAAAATGTTTAAAAATTGCAATAACATCATATCATTAATAAAGTATCCTGATAACATTACTGGACTTTTTTATGAGCTGCCAGTTAAAAGGCCTATAAAACTAACTTTACACTAAAATCAAAACTTTCTCCAGTCACCACAGCTACAGACAAGTCACCAGGAAATGCTCACTTCAGTACGCACTCTGCATTTTACCACGCAAAAAAAGTGTTTATTCTGGTGGCTGAGCACTTACTTGATGAGCCAGTCGAACTGCTCTTTGTCTTCCGAGCAGCCGAAGTCTGTGGTCCAGGCGTGGCCGATGGTGAACTTGTGGAATTTCAGCATGTCCATGACGCCGACCTGAGCGACAGCGCAGCCGAACAGCTCGGGCCGCTGGTTCACGCAGGCGGCTGAGAGGAGACACAGAGCCAGACACGCCGGGGACGGATGAGCTGTCTCAGATCCCCTTAAAAAGGATTATTGTTCTATACGGTCTACTTTATTCCTGAGCAGCATACATACCTACAAGAAGGCCGCCGTTGGAGCCTCCATTTATAGTCAGCTTGGAAGGAGAAGTGTATCCCTCCTTGATGAGATATTCAGCTGCACACTGGAAGTCTGTGAAGCAGTTCTGCTTGTTGGCCAACATGCCAGCTGAAAGGAAAAAAAAAAAAGACAGGGTGTGTAAATGACACGTTTGTGCCGCTGTTATTTTAAACAAGCAGGACGAGCACATTCCCCTCACCTTTGTGCCAGGTCTCCCCGTACTCCCCTCCTCCTCGGATGTTGGCGACAGCGAGGACGCCCCCCAGGTGTCGGACAAAGATGAGGCGGGAGACGCTGTAGCTCGGCGTGATGGAGATGTTGAAACCGCCGTAGCCGTATAGGAAACCTGGATGCGAGCCATCCAATTTGATGCCCTTCTTGTGAACGATAAACATTGGGATTTGAGTGCCATCCTTGGAGGGATAGAAGATCTGGCGAAGACACAGAGAAAGACACAAATGGGACTTGAAAGAGAGCCAGGAAATAATATGGAATGGGTTTCTTGGACAAATATGGGAGCATTGAAAGCGGTATTAACGCTGAATCTTTGTCAGTGTTTGTCCTGCTTCTAATGAAGGTTTAAGCAATAAAGCTTTTCCTGAATCTTCGTCTGTCCTTGTGTCTGAGTCAGATGAAAAAGAGAGGACAAAGAGATTTTCATATAAAAGTCTGTCCTCGGTGCCTCGCTTAGTTTCTTTTTCACAACGTTATTTCTGGGGTCACTGTCCTCAGTAGGAAAATAACAATAAATCTGAGTGTGAGGCACTGTGCCTTCAGCAGCTCAACCGTCTTTATTTTAAAAAGTAAAGTAATAAAATGTCACACTGAAAATCAGACTGAAGTTTCTTTTTCTGCTCGCGCAAACAACTGAGCTCACTTCTCTTATGACAACTTGATTAATAGCCATTATACAGCAGCACATTGAGGCCCAACAGATGTAAACAGCTCTTAAAAACCATATCACAAAGAGAGGACCTTCACACAGCGACCAGATCACCAAAGTAATCAGAAAAACAAGAAAAGAATAAAAACACTTTTGCTTAAAATATTGGACACAAACAAAATGAGAAGTGTTTAGCTACCTGGGTGGTCTGGTAGTCTGAAGGGCTGAAGCCTTTGACGGTGACCTCTCTGAAGATGTGCGGCTGCAGAGGCTCCTTCGTCAGGTCGCAGTGGTAAATGATGGCTGGGAGCAGGAGAAGAAAAATGGTCATCTAATTTGTTCTAAAATAATAAATGCAACCCTGAAATTCCACCAAAAGCAGCAAGATACAGTAATACAAATGATAAAATAAACACAGAACCTTTGACACAAAATTATTGCGATAAAGTGATCATTGTCATTTTAAGACCATTTAAGCCACTGATAGAATGATATGATACTGAATGTGCACATTTGACAGAGCAAAGACAGCTTAAATGTTTGGAAAATTCATACTATTTAAATAAATACTACATTAATAAAATATATAAAATCATGTGACAGAAAAATAAATTAAATTGAATAAGAATAGCAATAAATAAATAAACAAAACAGTTTTCCTGATGACATTCTTATGTAAACAACCTTCAACACATACATAGGGAAGTCAAAAATATAAGTATTGTGACATAGATGCATTGTTAGCCGTTGTTCTTTAGCCTGTTATCGTCTGGAATCTTTGTGGCTTTAACAGGACACAATGTCCTTTAAACTAAAATTCATTCCACAGTAACAAAGCCAATTGATGCAAAGCATCTCCAACTACGACAGAGGCCCAGCAGTTATACAGTTCACAGCAGTTTGTACCTGGGGAGAGGAAGGAGGTGAAGTAGTAGAAGATCTCTGAGTCCCTCTTCCGCCCTGTGAAGCCCACCACGGAGCCGACATCCAGCGGGAAGGTCCTCAGCTCCTCCCCGGAGCTCAGACGGTACATCTTCAGCACGTTCTTCACGTCGTGGAGGAAACACACAAACAGGTAGCTGGAGTATGTGCAGGTGGCGAACACTGGAGGCAAAAAAGAGACGGCAGATAAGAGGAAGGTTTTCAGGAGGGATTTTTAAATCCTTGAACAGTGCAGGTCACGTGCTCACCAATAACGTCCTTGTCATGTTGAGGGATGAGCTCCTTCCAGTTGCTCTGGGCCGGGGAGGCGAAGTCGATGTTGATGAGGCGGTACCGCGGTGCGTCCAGGTTGGTCTTGAATGTGAACAACGTGCCTTCATTGGTCACATACTCGTACTCGGCGTCGAAGTTGTCAATCAGCTTTACCCATGGCAAAAGTCCTAAACATAAGAAGAGTAATTAAGTCCTGTAATAACGTCCCTGAGCGGAGATTATAAAAGCTAATGTGGAAGGGGATGCGGATCAAACAGCAACATGACACATAAATGAGGAATTTGCTGTTTAGTTTTAATTCTAGTACAGAGAAAACATAAATCTTTAAAAAGTAATCAGGTAATGGTAAATACTACCTAAAATGCTGATAAAAAAATAAACGAATCTTTTAACAGCAAGCACACGAATCAAGAAAAGAAAAGAAACAAGTGAAAATGACTTACCTGTAATGCCCTGAGGAGTGGTCAGAAGGTCACAATACCACAGTCTGTTGACGGGATCACAACCTTCCCTGATAGACAGCAGCACGTAGCGTCCATCGTCCGACACCTGCAAACCACGTACAATCATTGAACCCAGGATATCAACCGATGTTAACACGAGCACTCTTCTTCGATCATTTGTTTCTTGTTTCATACCTCTGCTCCACCCATCCATTTGGGGTGGTCAGGGAATTCAGCACACAGCACGTCCTCTGACTGTGGAGTCCCCAAAACATGGAAGTATAGCTTCTGGTGCAGGTTGGTGGAGGTTTCAGTGCCTAGGAGACAAAATTATTACTTTCAGTATCACCCCCTAGTGGTGGCACTTAACAGAATTTGGGGATGAGAGCGGAGGAGAAAGGAGAGGTGAAGTGGATGTATGTGGATGGCAGAAACAACACTGATCCCAGTGTTTGTATAAGCTTTGAGTGAAGCTTGTGATAGTGTATGTGGTATAAATACACCATCTTAGCCTCACCATCACTCTTGCCCTCCTGCTCAGGGTAGGAGTTGTAGAAAAGCCCCTTCCCGTCGTGGGTCCAGGACATGCAGCTGAACTTGACCCGCTCCAGGTGGTCCTCCAGAGGTTTGGCGCCTTCAACCTGCAGGAATCGGATTTCCACCCAGTCCGAACCGCTGGCACTGGTGCCGTACGCCAGGTACTCCCCATCCTCAGAGAAAGCGTAGCCTTGAAGCAATCGGAGGAACAGACATGGAAACATGGACAAGGAAATTAGGGAGAGCTATCTAGCAGCTTTATTTAGCTGAAAGAGTGGCTGCTATAAATAGTGGACTATTTCTGCACACAGAGACATTACCGCTTCATGATGCAGTTTCCATTACCATATCAAGAAACTTATTTGGCAACTGTTCCATGCATTACGTCAAAGATATTGCAACTAAATGCTGGAATTCTAATCACATTGATAAAGGAGAACTGAAAAATTGTCTTTGTGCTATATATCACTGTTATACTGCCATAAACTTAAGGTAATTTTCTCTGATAATTAATTCAACAGAATTTTGAATAAAAAGACATCTTTATAAACACAACATTGTTTAAAAAAACACATCCGTGTTGGAATAGAATGGTGACTCCACATGCTCTACATATTGACCTGTTTAAATTTTCAGAAAACCTCTTGTGTCGACTTTACTCTCTGCTCTGAGTAAACAACATGAAGTTCAGTTAAAGTTATTTTGAGAACATGACTGATGGTTTCAGCTGAGTCATTTCTGGCTTCACAGTTGTACCAAGTAGCACAGAATGTCATTTTATTTAACAGAATCTGGTTACTGGAAAATGTTTATTTGGCAGCATGTTTAATAAGACCTGAAGAATTAAGGGATCTGAGAAAATATTTAAAATGTTATCAATGTTTTAGTTTAGATTTGGTTGATTTTCCCTGATTGAAGCATTTGTCACTAATGTTGGGTTCAAGGACTGTCAGAAATGTGAAAATCTGAAGATAATTTCTGTTTCTGTTTCTTCTGCTAAGGAAATTTGTATAATTTTTGCAATTAAGGGTTAATTGTGGGGGTTAAAGAGAGAGAAAAAAAAAACAGTGATAAACAGCTTGTTGATACCTCGCAGAGCAACAGTTCCATCATCAGAAAATGTGTTTGGGTCCAGGAATACTGTGGGCTCAGCATCCAGACTCTCCTGCACGTACATCACACTTTGATTTTGAAGGCCAGTATTGTAGAAGTGAAAGTATCTGAAAATGAGGGGATATTCTGTAAAATTACATAGGATTTCCATATAAGTTTTACTGGAGTGCCTAATTAAGGATTTCATTGTGGCTCACCTGTTCCCTCTCTTGAAGGGACAGCTGTACTTGGGGTAATCATACAGCTCAGTCATGCGCTCCTTGAACAGATCCCGCACCTCGCAGCGCTCTAAAAACGGCAAAGTCAGCTGGTTCTGAGCACTGACAAAGGCCTGGTGAAAGGAGACACAATACACAGAAATTTAGTACATTAATGTATCACAATCTGTGAGGCCAGTTACAGGAAACAGATGCACTGATTTATCTGAATACCTCTGATGAGTAAAACCAGAACATGTGATTTAGCATCATCTTCCAGGTTTTAATCAACAGTCATGCAGATCACTCTCGGGACAGGTCCCTGGTAATATCAACCTAACTAAACGCTGGTGGTTATGAGTGCCTTTCTAAGTAATCGCATAACAAAATCAGCAACTATACTTTGAGAACAGACTGGCACAAGGGACTTAGGCAACTGTGCAGTTATAAAACACGATATCAGAAAAGTCTCAGTGCAGAAACAGTAACACTTAGAAACAAACAATATGTGTCTTTCTGGCTAAATATAGCAATAAACAGGAGTAAGGATTACCTGTGTCTTTTCGCTGTCCGGGTCCTCCAGCCAGCTGTATGGATCTGGTACTTTGGTGCCATGATAGCAGTCCATCTGTGAGACAGTAATGATTGCTGTTAAAATCATGAACTAGCTAGCTAGGTGTGGCAAAAACAAGACTTGTGCCAGCAAGCTGGCACGTCCAGGTTGGATAGCATTGTTAGCCATAAAGGAAAATAAAATGTTAAAAAGTAGTTAGCATAATGTTAAAACGGTAGTATATTCGGGGCGGCTGTTCATACATCTGTCAACAAAGTCAACCTGTGCTGTCAGAGGGAGCTAAGCTAACTAGCATGCTAACAAAGCAAACGCTCACTCCAATGAATGAAAAAGCATGATGATTAAGCATCCCGGCTTATTAGCATGCTAGGCTAGGCTAGCTAGCACCATTTACTTACAACTGCATCGTCGCGGTAAGCGTTCGGGTATTGAAAAGCCATTTTGGAGGTGAGTTTTCGGGAATTCCGTAAGAAAAGGAGCTGCCTGAAAGACTGTAATAGTGGTTTTGATGTGACCCTCTGGATCCTGTAAAACATCAACTTAAGGCGCTGAAGCTGATGGCAGAAAAGATGCCCTGCTTACATACAGACAACGAGCGCTTTCAAGACAAACCGCTGTCTGCTGAGGAGCAGCGAACATATTAGAGCGCCCTCTACCGACCATAAACAAAAGACAACAAAGCAACTATTAATAAAACAGGCTAAGCTTTAAGACTATGAAATGAGACGTTTATAATTTACCCTGAGTATCCCTGTTAGGACGAGTTTAATGAAAGGAAAATAGTGTTTTTTTAATAACTGCGTTATCTGTAATGTTCAATAGAAAGCCTAAATAAAAAACAACAACAGAGCAATAAGCAATCATAAACTAATTTAGCATTCCAAGAAACAGGTTTAATATGCCTAGAAATAAAATGAAGAATAAATTAAAGAGTCTGTCTCATAAACACATGGTTTTATGTGGTGTTGCTGTTAACAAAGTACAGCTTGTAAGATTGGTAGTGGAAGACCAGCTTGCAAAAAAAAAGGCTGCCATTTTCATGATCCAATATCAAACCCTCATTATATGTCATTATTTCATGTCTCTTTATAGTTACAATAGTCCTTTCACAGTTTTTTTGTCTGTCTGTTTAGCCACCTTTTATATTTATTGTGAGTCTTTTTGTGTATGTTTGCTTTGTTTGAATAGAGTATAGGTCAAAATTCAGTTATATCCAACTACCATAGAAAATAAATTGTGAATACTAAGTTTAAGAGTACCTTAGTTTCACTTATACAAATTGGAATGAAGCAATTACAAATATAGAAATTAAAGCAAAAGTTTTTCCCTAAAAGAAACAATTCATGCAGAAAAAATCATGCCGTCTAAAAAAGTGATATTGCAGCTTTACTTAAAGGTTATCTGAGTCCACCGGGACTCTCCATCACTGCTCTTATCTGCCTGACAGAGGAGGATCGGGGTCAACCCTTCACTCTTCTTTCTTTCTGCTCCTCTTGCTCCCCTCCCTTCCTTCCTCTCCGTACTTAATCAATCAATCCTGATTCGACCGTCATTATCACTGGCACCTACTCTTACACAATGACTGATAGCATGAGATAAGACTGATGTAGCATGTAACCTGAGGAAATGAGTGGATCCATAGGAGTGAATGATTATTGTGAAGATAGGAGCTTCAACAAAAGGCAAACACATGCGCTTCCAGTCCATATTACCGAATGGTCACTTATGCATTCGTGTCGAACGTGTCCTGTTCATCCGCTGTGACGCCACACTGTGACTGTCAGTCATGCCGCAGCTATGCAGATAAGAGGCTTGAGACAGGTTTAATTACACAGTCGAAAAGGAAATGCATTGTTTGGATACCACTGCTGATCATACAGTCAGATGTCTTCCAGGAGATTCCAAAGTGTTGTTACTTTCATATTTGGCTTGAAGCGTGTCTGAGCTGTCACGCCGCTGAGCGAGTTGGAGAGAGACGAGAAATCCTCTCATGGGTGAAGGAATAGTGAAAGGGGAGAAGTTAAAAAAAAAAAAAAAAAGACACCTGTGTTGTGTTTTTCTTTGAAAAGAAAATGTAGTAGTAGTTGCTGCTGATCTCTGATCAGGGAATTAAGGAGATTTTGGTCTTCTCTGGGGGATTTTCAGTATTGGAAATGTTTGTAGGTGGATGGCATTGGGTCAAAGGATGGTGCCCGCCCCCTTCCCTACTCCATTCTTCTTCCTTTCCTTAAGCTGGAGTCAGGAATACCCCTCTATCCAAAGGGGATCTCTTCCTGTTTGCCCATGTCAGGCTCAGATATGGTTCACAGAACTATTGTCCTCTGACGCCTCTGTTTCCCGAACAAACCGGGAGGGAGAAAAACACTGACAGTTTGAATGAGCGTGTTTGTGTTTGCATTGAAATATGGACTTTTTATTGTCATAGAGTGGGCGGGTTTTATGCATTTGTGTGTTTGACACAGAGGCTGGGGCTGGGCTGGAAGTGGCCATGCATGAATTAGACCTTCTTGTCCCCCTGTTTTCCTCCATTGTTCAGAGTCAACAGTGATCTGTCCGCCATAGTCGGAAGCACCTGTCCTCTGCTGCAGCGGACAAAGGAGGATGACCACCTGTTGTGTTTGGCTGCACAGGGGTTAACACAAGGTTAACTCATTCATAATCACTCGTTCATAAATCTCTCTGGCTTCCCTCTGAGCGGCTCCTGTGAAGCCGGAGATGTATAAAGCAGAAAGGAAACTTTTGATCGTACCAATCGATGGAGATGAGTAGACAAAACATTAAAATCCTTCATCATGAGATAAGACAAAAGCAGTTTGAGATGAGCTGATAGGCACTGTTGGTCCTTCCTTCTTCACCCAAACACCTTCACTCACCTATGAGATCTTAGTTGGAGCAAAAATTACAGATAAGTTGCCAGCCTGTTCTGATATCAATCAGACCTTTACAACACGGAACATTCTTAATAACTTAACTTCCTGTCTTGCCGTTCCGATAAACACTTCCGCTGTGACTCAACTCACGTATTTCTGTACTTACAATCGCTGTTTGAGCCATAAGTGACGTGGCACTCATTAGTCAAAAAGTTGAGTGGGTAACACTGGACGCTGAACGGCTGCCATCTTTGCTACGAAGCGGAAGGGGCGGGGCCAAACCTATTTACAATTCTACAATGTCATTTAGCTTTTAGTTCACACAAAACAAGCAACGATGAAGGAAAGGAAAACACGTGAGTTTGTGCCAAGGTATAGCATTCGTCAAAATAGGGTTGCCAACTCCCTAAAAAATAAATAAGGGACGCCTCACCCTTCCTGACGTGGTGAAGTTTTTAAGCGCCTTTTTTGTGAGTGAAACAATTTACTTGAAGTGAACTAGAGAAGGAACACAGGGATAAAACACAAAATATTGCTATAGCTAAAAGCGGTGTTTCGTTTGTGGTGTTAGCTTGATCTTTAGTCTCTTCCTAAAGACTGGGAAGGGCTCAGCACATCGGATGGAGTTTGAAGTTCGGTCGGTAGTTTTTTGGCTAGACCCCGATTGATTTGTAGATAGTTCTCATTATCTTATTTATGTTGTAATCATAGCCGAGATAACCAACCTTATATTCAAATAACATCCTTCCTGAACTCCTTTTAGTCCTTGTAGGTTTGTTCACAGATAAAGGTAGATTGGTTTGCCTATAATGTGGACACTAGACTGCCCCGTGTGATGATTTCTCACAATATGCAAAAGGTTATACATTTTTTATTTTTCATCATCAGTTGTAAGGTATGCCGTTGTGCTTTTCACAATATCCCACCAGCTAAATCTACCGCCACAGTTAAGTCACAGTCCTTCAACTTAATAATAGTAGTCCAAAGGGATCCCAACGCGACAAAACAATACACAAGCAATAATAAGGATGCTTTTAAATACAGAGATCACAGGGGACGGCTTCCTGCCTCTTTCTCTCATTCGGCTGTCATTAGCCGGAGCCGGGATAACAGTCTCTGCTCTGTCCTGTCCTGTGTGTGATGTGGTGCAGGGTCAGTCCAACCTGGCCCCTCAGATGTCCTCAGACAACAGGATGTTATTGAGGATCCAGTCAGGGAAATTATAGCGCGCAAGGAAGACGGATGTGATTGGTGCACAAATGATAGGAAATTGCATTTGTCATTGCCTACATGCTGAGTGTTGGCTAACTAAAGTGGTTAGTGTTCAAGACTGTGCCAGTTTCATTGGTGCCCTGAATACAGTGACTAATATTACGTGTTGATCATTGACGAAGGCACAACCTTTAATTTATATTTGAACTGTGCAAACAAGTCCAGAGGTGACTTCATTTCTGTCTGCTTGGGGATGACAGCGATGCTACATCTAACAGGCTTCTGTCAGTATCTATTGAGACGTACAGTCACGAGTTCTCTCAGCAGGACAGACACATAACAGCGACAATAAGAACGAGTCAATCACCCCGAGGAGAAGGGAAGTTTGTCATTGTTTGTACTGATCATGTTGAAAAGGGAAAGAGAGCACTCAGGTTACCCAAAGCCGACATGGTGAAAGAGGCGAGGATAAAAGGACACTTTTACAAAAACACAACTTTCAGGTGTGGATTGCCTTTGATTGCTTGTGCATGCAGCGAGGCGTATTTATGCAGACGGTAAACCAAGAGTGATTCCGGTAAAAACAAAAGCTAACGTCACCGTCTGAAATCTTTATCTTCCAGTCAAAGCGATTTGTGTGTGTTCTGGCGGTGTTTTCCTTCTCGTCAAACTTGTCAGGGCACTCTTTCCTACAACACTTCAAGCCTTGCCAAGACTGACAGTCACGTTTCAAGGCACAAACTCTCACCTCAGACTTCTGAAGAGACTTTCTTGTCTTAATTAGTTCGACCAGAGCAGGCTAAGAGGGGGAACAAAGCTGAGATCTAATGATGCTGGTTTGTAATCAGGTGAGGTAAAGTCCATGCTGACCAGAGAAAAAGGGCTGAAAAACACACATTACCCCTTGTAATTACGCAAACACACACCACCACTGTGTGTCCATCATCCCTACACGTCTCCTCTCTTCATCCTTTCTTCTCTGTTGTGTCTTTGAACCTCACCTGCTTTGTTTTCTGGGTTTAAAAAAAAAGAACAGGAGGAGGGAAAATGAACGTATCGCTTGCGTGCAGACGGATATTACCCTTTTAAAAGCAAAACAAATATGTGTGCGTGCATGCCCTGTAATTTTACTGTTGACATGTGCACTTACAGTGGGGATCTGGGACCCTGGTAATGACTGGGGCAGGTAACACTGGAGACAGGTGGAGGACAGTGCTGTCTGACTGGTCCTAATATAGAGAGAGTGTGTATCCGAGCGTGAGTGTGTATGGGTGTCAGACGCAGACTGAGACGTGCAGACAGACACAGTGGCACCTGGTGATGTCATTGATGTTGTCACTGAGTGGTAGTAAAGTTCCCCTTTTATAATGGACACCATTCCTGAGCTGTCGACTGAAACCATTTAAACACACTGTATTGTCCTCCTATTGTGTTCTTGCTCAATGAGGACATTACAATACTGTGCAGCGCTCTCATCAACACGCAGTCTGTAAATACAACACTTAAATATGAAGTGAATCATTAAGAAGATCCATACCACTCTCACATTTAGCCGTCTCAGACTTCTCATCTAACTCTTGGCAAGAAAGAGTTGTGGTTTGCATATTTCCCCATATATTTATAACATATTTACATGAAAACAGTTAGCTTAGTTATGCATAAAGACTGGAAGCAGGAGAGAAACAGTCAGTCTGGCTCAGTCCAAAGCTAAAGCAATGTGAAAGCAGTTCAAATTCAGGTTTAAGTGTTTAGGACATTTGTTCTCAATTTTTATACTTTTAAGGAACTTTAATTGGATAAGCCAGACCTCCAAAATTATAGGAAACGACCATGACCTCTTAACAAAAATTACTGTACAAACAGTGGACTCATGTCCCGTGTGAAAACAAAACTTTGTACATCCATGGCTCACTTTATTCTTGTAGCTACGTCACTTTTGGAAAATCCTGTGTATTTATTTAGTTTTTAAACTGTCATTTGAAAACTTAAGTTTTATGCCCCAAACTATGACGTGTTTGCTATTTTGAAACAGTCCCCTGTTTCCTAAATAAAATCTGTGAAGTCACCACAGTTTCTCAACACCAAATTCTGTGTTAAGAGATGTGGTCATTTCATGTAATTTTGTAAGATCTGGTTCAAACTGATACACATGAGCTCACACGCTCCATTATTATACCATTACCATCATTTACAGTTAGTGGAGGAAATAACAGTAAAAGAAGTGAAACTTGCAGGATCAGAATATTATATATTTTTGGGACCCCTTGATCCTTGGTTGTGAATCTCTAGTTTCCGCTTGTTGTAGTGTAGCTTTTCTAAGTAAATCTCCATATTCTCAGAACTGTACACTAAATTACGTAAAAAACAAACAAAAAAAAACAACTTGGTTATGGTCAGAAAAAAAAAATCAGGGTTTCGGTTAAAATTTCTACTTCCGAACATTACTTTTAGTGGTGATTATTTCAGTGATGTAAAACATGATGATGTATAATTGACATATCCGTGTTCACTCAGGTCAATTCACAGGTTAAATAATGTTGAATTTAGGTGTCTTATTTTACACCTTGATCAAAGTCTAGGCGTGTTTTGATCCGCCACCCATTTTGTTCCCCTAAAGTTTCAAATTCATGGTAATACATTAGCATAGAGTACATTAGCGTTAGCTGGGAGTGAGCATTGGTTACCAGCTTTACATGTAATGTTTTTACAAGAAAGTTAATATGTGCTTTTCTTTTTCTTTGAAGAAGCTACAAAAACTATCCCTCCATGTTAATTTATTAGCTTATGCAGAGGGAAGCTAACATCTTGCCTCTGCTAGCTTAAACAAAGCTAATCGTCTGCTGGCTTAGCTAGCATAAAAAATACAAAGAAACAGCTAAACACTTTTTGCAAAACGTCAAACTATACCCGCATTTTTTTCACGGAAGACTTACATATCTTCTTTAACTATCATGATTCATCGAGCGATACTGCTTTTCTGAACTGGTTTCACTTAATTCTTTTTTTAAAAGGTTTATTTAAAGAACAGGAAGAAACAACTATCCAAGTGATCCATGTCAGTAACAATTACTGCAGTGTAAGGGATCTGTGACTCACACAACAAAAAAGGGGTCACACATGTATAGCACCAGTATACGAGCATATTGCATCAGCTCGTATAGGGGTCACACAGCCTGTGTTCCCGTGTCTTTATTTGGGATATCAGTGAAGTTGTGTGTGCGTGTGTGTGTGCAAGGCAGAGAGAGAGAGTTAGGGAAACTCAAGCCCGTGCCAAAGTGTGACAGCACAGATCAGGTTCACCTCTGTTTGTTCAGTGGCCATCCAGAAATATGGCAGGAATCTGAGAACAGCGAGCTACCCAAGGCTGACTGAGCTGAATCTGGGCCTGAAAGACAAATGGACAGAAACAAGATACAATGGAACACATTAAAATAAAAGAATGGCATTTAATTCTCCTTTTAATTTAATGCCCAATTATAACCTATACTCTTTCGTTGGTTGAAACCTCTTAAGCTCTGCAGGATATATAGGACAGTGTGTGTTTGTGTGAGTGTGTGGGTATTTGTGTGCATCCTTCCCGGATGGTGTGTCTCACTGCTGGTCATTATTACAGTCTGCCTTAGTAATCAAGAGGAAGACAAAACAATGCAAGGAGCCTTTTAATACAGTCAGGTGTGGCTCCTGAGGGTCTGACATTTCCTCTGCAAAAAGTCAGTCAATCTGGTGTTCAGCAGGAAAAATTGTATTCTGTAACTGTGGACTTTAAATACTTTGAGTGCTGCAATTTGAGGAAAGTTGCGCTGAAAAAATAACACATATACTGCATGTGTTTAAAGCAATATTTATATCACTTTTTTAGTTGGACAGTTTAAAAATGCCTAAAGGTTCTCTGCAGCATTTCTTACTAAAGGTCAGTTAAAGGAACACCAGAAATGTTCCATCAATATTAGTAATATTGAGAAGGGTTGACAGACAGGGCTGGTTCAACTGAAAGCAAGTGTGGGAAAAAGGAAACACTTTACTTCAGACATAATACCCAGAAAGGATGTTTGGGGTTGTTTTTTTTTTTCAACTCTATGATGAAATGAAGGGTCAACCACAGTCGGTTGAGTTCTCAGGGCAGGACGCTGGTAGCAACCAAGCCATGATGTGAACTTTAGTACATGTGCTTTTAACATGAATGTGTGTCTTTGGCAAGCACTCACATGTTGCACATAAAAAAATAACCAATATATTTGGCTGTATGTTTTCTCAGTATTCTGAGGAAATCTGACAGGGTTTTGAAATTACTTTTAATTCACAGATAATGTATGATTATATGTAGGAAGGTTGTCAAAGCAACCAGAAGCCGGATTGTTCAAATGGACCAAAATGCACGCAACAATAACTAGAATAAACAAAGCAAAGAAAAAACTCCAAACTAACTGAGCGTGTTCACTGTGATTTGCAAATCAATATTGCTTTATGTCTGCATTATAAGTCATCACTATGCAGTTAATCAGCAGCTGCTCATCCAGTTGATCCAGAGTGAAATTTGTGAACAGCAGAGAGACAGAAATGACACATGACAAATGTTCCAGACTGGAACGTGTTTCAATTACACCGCAGACTCCTCAAGCTGACACCCAGACAGCCTCATGAGCTGTATGTTAAGTGTATTTATTTCCTGCCTCCTTTCAGATTCTGCGCACACCTCACACTCTAACAATAATAATTACCAATCCAAGGGGCTAATGCCTGTTCTCTATTTATCTCATTTAAAACCTGAAGAGGTTGACTTTCAAGTGACTGACTTGGTAACACTGATTGGTGTTAGATTAACATTATACAGAAATGGCATTTAAAGGCGCAATGTGTAAGTTACGGAGAAACTGAGATGATGTGTTTTAAGACCTTTTCATACACATAATTGTGCTGTAAGGATCTCTGTCGCCATTTCACCTTAGGGCATTCAAACTTTTTCCATAATGGTGTAATAATGGTGTCCATTCACATTGAACAGGTGGGAGGAGACAGAACAGGCGTGTCACAGAGCAGCAGCAGCACATGTACAACAAGCAAAGCATTCAAAACAATGACAGCTAAAGATGTTGTGTTGTTTCTTGCTTTCGAGGTTCTTCATACTCAAGCGAATTTGTTCTGCATTTTGCTGAACATGGTTGCAATCGTTTTTAATCCTGCCTCTTAACACTCCTAATACAACCTCACAAGGTGGTACAGAACCAGTGTCACCTGGTCCCTCCATTAGGCCTCTGTGACGTTCAGAGTGAATTTGAAACGTCACATTGATCCTGGCTTGAAACACCAGTCTGAAAGGGGCTTAAAAGACTGTTGCTAAAGATGGGCACCAAGGCCCTAAGACCCTAAGTCTCTTACAAACACCCGCTCTCTTCAACCCGTCAACAAGCTGGACACCATTAAACTGTAGATTACCAACCACTGCAAGCATTGCTGCTTTATGCTGGTATCTTAGCCGTGGAGCTAGCAAACCCCATCATCTGCAATGCAGACTCCACTTCGGCTCCCCATCCACCTGTGACTTTTCTCGGTCTTGACTACAGAATCCTAGTCGGGGTTTAGATCTTAAGTTGGGAACATTTTAAGGACATTACAAGGTCGCTGTCAAGCATGGTCATTGGTGTAATTAAGATAAAATGATGTGATTCCAGCACAATGTGAAATGCTGCACCACATTGTAAGGCATATGTTGCCACGAATGCAAATCTGTTCTTGGAAAATCGAATCCTTACGAAAAACCTACCTATGCAGGTGTTGTCTTTGTAAGTCAGTATATGCAGACCTGATGCACCCTTGCTTTTTTTTGGCAGTGTTGGGACATTACCTTTCATTCACAGGTAACAGACGTCGACACTGTGGGTCAGCTGAGTACAGTGACAGCATTTTCTCCTCATCTCCGTGGGTGGCTTTGTCAGGATTTAAAAAGACATCTGTTGTGAAGCGCAGTAGCATTCCTCTTACCCCTGAAACCAAGATAATAACCATCGGCCTGTCAACAGGAGATCATCCACCAGTTGAAGGAAGATGGTTGGTAGACGAGGTGGGTGGTGGCTGTGATGTAGTGCTGACATTTATGCACATTCACACCTGAAATGGAAAACAAAAGGGATAAAACAATGGAGAAAGAAAAGTTACGTCACTGTTTTTCTGTTTAAAGTGCTTTCATTTACTTCATATTGGTCCTGTCATGTCAATAAAGTGTGTATGAGTGATTTCTCCACCACAAGCTGAATGTCCAGGGTGATGCATGGCAAAGGAAATCACTTAAAGTAGCATAAAATGGACGGGGAGGCTGACAGGGCTGACAGGCTGATAACAGCACAGCGTGGCAGGTGGAAAGTGACGGTGACTTGGGTGAGAGTAGGGGACTGTGACAACAAGATAGTTCTGATAGAATGCGAAATATTTCTTCTCGAGTCAGCCATAAAACTTTAAGAAAGGCAGAGGTGGAGGTTGCGTCAAACATTTCAGCTGTAATGGGTTATAAAATGGGTTTAGCTGCAGCCATCTCTGCCAGAGATCCTTGTCCTCATCCCCGGGGGAGGTGACGGGGAAGAAGCGGTCGCCTTTAGTCCTGCTGCGAGAAATGACCCAAGGCAGGTACAGACTGAAGCATGGAAATTACAGGGCTTAAACCACCTATGCCATTAAAGAGGCCCCAAAGGCATCTGTAGCCTGTGTACAAGCAGCTCTCTGTATTCTTTGCTTTTATTCGCTCAATTTTTTAGAAATGTTTCCGATTTCGGTCTTTACCTCAGATACACTGTGTTATCTTTGTGTTATTTACATTATTTTCAATAGCAACTGTGTCTTTTTCAACTAAACCTTTGGCTTTCCGTAGATATTGTCCCCCTGCCTTTGACAATCCATTGAAGATTGTGGATTACAGTTTTCTGAGAGACAATTCCTCCAACAGTTGGATGTCAGACTGATTGAGAGAGATTGTGAGCCATTTAATGTGCTCTCAACACCAATGCAATGTTTTCTACATGCAAAATGGCAACAGCATATCTATTCTATAAATCATTCAAATGTGAATTAAAAGCAGTAAAATGCAATCTCGCTAAATTCTATACACTCAGGTTTTTTGACACAGGCTTACTTCTTTGGTGCGGTATGACCAGTAGTTATGAAGGCTAACAGCACTTAATATCATTCATCTTAGATAACTTACTGGCATTCGTGACTGAATTATCTGCTTAAGGTTTCTGTCAATGAGTCAAACAATACTATTAGTATGATTGTGTTCAAGCCATAGACTTCATCAAATGGTGTACATAGTCCTTTTGCTGCTTTGTGGATTAGATTTTTCAAATCAGATCAGGAGCTGAAAGTCTACCTTGTTATCAGCTAATGTAGTTCAACTGACTGCTGAACTAAACACTTTTAAGCAGACATTATTCCACAATTTATTTTGAAGAATTAAAAACACACTGTGAAAAGGGTTTTAATAGAACACACTTGGTAGTGACCTGCCAATACCAGGTATTCATGCCCTCGAATAAACCATTATTTATTGTCTGTTTCAAATTAAACGCCGCCATAATTTACAAAATGAACATTTTCTATTGAAGAAGACTTGATTGAGATCAGAAACCCAAAACATTTACTGGGGTAGTAAATAAGCAAGAAGCAGGTTAATTTTCCTGTTGACTTCCATACAATTCGGCTTCTTTTTGCAACCAGTGGAGTCGCCCCCTGCTGGCCAATAGAAAGAATGCAGATTTAAGATACCTCTATTTTTCCTTCACTTTTCAGGCTCATTATCATTATTATCATTATAAAGTAAAGCAATGGCAGATTACATACAAAGTGTTCAGCACAGACGGACTCCCACAGACGACTCAGTGCGCCTGCTGCTAGCAATGCTAATCTCTGTAGTCGTAATGTGATACTGTAATTTCCACATGTGGTGACAAAGGTTTGGGTGTTGCCCAGCTCATGACTTGCGTTGCCCCACACCTTTCTTTTCTTTTTTTGTCTTTTTTTTATATATATATAATGCTACATCAAAACCCCAAATGAATCTCTGCTATTGTCAGTGAGCTTGTTCTTCTACACAATCAACTACATTTACCTACACGGTCACGGTCTACGCGGTCATGTTCATGTCTCCATACACTCATCATCCTGTCATTCTGAGAATGTCGTGTGAAATATCAGGTAGTCCAAGCCAACGACTAACTAATCACATACACAAGCCCCCGCTCAGAAGCATCCACCCACACACATTACCAAAGTTCTGAGTGCAATCTCGGTTTAGAGGCCTCTCCACGACTCATAAGAAAAGTTCAAGATGTCGTTATTTGAATAACTCACAGCGTACGTGTGAGTAATAGATGTAGTAGAGAAGGTTCAGATGGAGAGGCATTACAGAGGAAGAGGAGGAGCGGAGAGCTGAATAGGAGGTGATGAATGATATGACTGAAGGCAAAGAGAAAGAGCGAAACAGCAAGAGAGAAGTGGATTTTAAATTACATGGTGGCTCATGTCAGCAGCCGAAATTAGCAGCTTGGTCAGGTGTGATGAGTGGGACAGGAAGCATGGAAAGACGGACAAAGCAGCACAGAAGCACAGGAGAGGAACAGAATCCACTTTACACGCAATATGAACTTCCCTGGAAGTGGCGAAAGTGAAAGAGAACAGTTTGCATGATGAATTCATGGCGGTGCATGGAAATAGGCTAAGACGCACACAGGCACGGCTGTCTTTTGCAGTACGTCGCGTGTCAAGCGCGTGGATGACAAGTCTATAAAAATTCAGACAATTCTAAAGCTGGTCTGGCAGCCTGCCAAGTTAAATGTTGCCTTTGGAGAAAAAGAACAAGGGGGGAGCAGACAGGGGTGAAAGCCGGGCTACAGATAAACTTACAGCCTGACACGAGTATCAACACATTCTGGATCCAGCCCCCACTGAGCAGCACAGAGGGACAACTGGACACAAGTCTCCTGAAAGGGAAAAACACGGGGTAAAAGGCTCTGCATGCACCAGAAAACACACCCTTAAATGGATTCCGCGTTTCTTTGTATTTTAAGTGGCAGTACGGTTTCTTTTTGCAGCCTTTTGCACTTCTGAAAAGCTGTGATTTGGCTGTAGAATATTGTTTTAAATGAGATTTATATTTTTAGAATGACCACAGACAAAGTAAAGATTCATAAGAATGGCGCCAAATACATTTATCTGGATAAGAGCCAAACAGCTCTGGAGGAAGAAAAAAGGGGGAAAAGAGCAGAGAATCAGAAGCAAATCTCAGGAGACAAAAGCTGTTTTATCTCTGTCCAATAGTCTGCATCTTTTCTCTGCTGTAATAAAAAAGTGTCTACTCCCACACTGTAACATTAACCTCCACCAAAGAGGTAATGTCAGTATGTTTGTCAGCAGGATAATGGAAGAACTCCTGGCCTCATATTCATGAAACTTAGCGGAAGGGGAAGCTGATCCAAACATCAGGGCAGATACCGGTATATATCTAGTTTTTTTTTTTAAATAACATTGTAAGATCCATAGCGGAGGTCCCCAAGTGGTATTTTAGCAAATATGTATTATTATAATGTTTAATTTCAGCAAGTCAATAATCCGAGTCAATGCATTTTCATGATCGGGCTCAGACGATATCTGCAAAAAACGACCTTTACATGTGACGATGGGAAATGGGCTCTGCTTGCTACTGTCTTGACATAGAAGATGAAACTTGGGTATGATTGGTTAAAAAAAAAAAACAGGTTTTGGTTAAAAGAACTATATCCGTACAAAACAACTCAGCACTGGTGGAAGTCATGGAGAAGACGCAGAGTCAACTTTTGAACCAGGACTTCGACAGCAGCCTCCGGGGTCAGAGTCCACCTCCTCACCCTACTGTCCTCGGTCGATTTGTTTGTATTTCTGCTCACTTTGCTCCAATCACATTTTGATGACTGCTTGCTTGGGATTCCATTGAACGAAGGTTTTTAAATGTGAGAGTATTGCAGCCTTTATCCGTCTTACAATCTTTTAGGTATAAATTTGATGACTATCACCTCGGTTTAGGATTTTTGATGTTTTATCAACTAAATTATTAATTGGGGGAAAAAATATTTAACAAAAGCAGTAGTAAGTTGCAGCAACATTTTAACTAAATGTCGTTTGACTATTTTTTTTTTAGAACGAAAGTGACTTGATGAACCATTTTAGTTGTTGGTTTCACATAATTCCCTTTTACCTCTCGGGTAAGACTCTCGAGCTCGACATTAGCACGTAAGTGAGTCAAACAGGCAACACTGATACACAGAGAGGAAATATTTCAGTCTGCAGCTGCTGCTGTGAAAAAGTCTTGGATATTAAATTTCTTCATATTCAACAAGTGTCACGTTACAAATGAATTTTAGCCATTTTAAACTGACACTCGAATAAAGCTGCAGAACACAAATGGAGGATGAGACACTTTTTTTGCTTTAAATTTTACTTCTTTTCCGAAGCACTATGGTGGAAAATTAAGTGTCAACATCATGACACATGTTTCCATTACGCACTGAAAGCTTAAACTGAATAAATTCACTGCAGGTGAATATGGAAAACATATACACATTGTTGTCAACATGAAACTTTCCCAGTGGATTACTAACATTCGGTCAGTTCTTTTTTTTATTTTATTGCAAGTGCTCTGTAACTTATCTAACTGTGTAAATGAGGCTTTATCTATTGAGAATAACTTACATACATTTTTAAAACAAAAATCTGCGCATTAAATGAAGACAAGTTCAAAAATCTGATTTCATTTGTTGACACATTCAACTCAAAGATTTATACAGAGGGAATTTGGATTATTTTAATACCTTTTTTTTTTTTTATCATTCCATAAGTAGGGAAATAACAGCAATAACACCATTAAATCATCATTTATGCCATGTTTTTAGGAAAAAAATATAATATATATATATATATTTCTATAAACCAGACTACGACACATAAATGAGCAAACTCCTATTTAAAACCTTCAGACTACAGATAGGACTGAAACTGGAAAGTTTTGTGAATGTTGGTGCCATGAAACTTCCCCAGTGGGTTCAAACATAGGGGAATGATTTTTTGGTAGTTTTTAAAATTTTATACTAAAATATGCTGATGAGGCAATGTCTACTTTTGGAGAAAATTTCAAACATAAATAGACACAGTGTGTAAAATAAACATGTGCATTTTGGATGTTTTCCGCTACGTTTAAAAGAAGAAGTAAAAAAAATCTCAGATTGACCAGTGCATGAAAAAGCTGCTTTGCCTGTAGTGTCTCGCCTTAAGAACTTTCCAAACCTTGCTTCATGCCATACAAGCACCATAATGACCTCATTTCCTCTGTCCTTGACTTCCGAACACGGTGCAGGTATGTCTCCCTCTCACCCCCCGATGGAGAGGGTGACTGTCAGAAAATGAAGATGTATTTGTCTGATCCGGACATAGCTGTGTGACAGCCAGTACCCCCCCCTCCCCCTTACCCCTTACTGGAGAAAGCCTCACACCCCGGGGCAAGAGAGTGACACACACACACACAAATACAAACACTCTCCAAGGAGGAGTCATGGGGCAAAGGGGAGGAGGGGGAGGGAGCATGAGAGGAAAGGGAGTGTTATTTCTCTCTCTCTCTCTCTCTCTCTCTCGCTGTGTGTGTCAGAAACACACCTTCCCTCGTTCCATGTAAGAAGCAAGAG
>JAOWBC010000383.1:10877033-10892754 GCA_028566105.1 Hypoplectrus providencianus | reverse complement strand
ATTTTACTACACAGAATATGGGAATTAGTTAGTTAGTTAGTTAGTTAGTTAGTTAGTTAGTTAGTTAGTTAGTTAGTCAGTGGTGGCTAAAAAAATTTTTTTCTGCTGTCCAGATCAGCAAACTCCTTGTAATAAACTGATTATGGAAAAGTATGTCATACAACCCCATGTCAGAAACTCTGAATCACCCCTTCATGAGTGTGGCAGTTACTACTGATTTAAAGCAGAGGGTAGTTTATGTGTACCTGAATGGTCTAGGAAATAACATGGCTAATTGATATTAAAAGATTAACACAGTGGGCTATCAGTATAAAGGAAACATTACATTTCCTGACAAAAGATTAGGGTTGAGCCCCTGCAGATTAAAGAGGGTTGTCACATGAGATCAGAGGAAGTAGCCGTAGTGTCTGCAGTAAAATACCTGTACCACCACTTTGACCTTCTAATAAGGTGTCTGTAGTCTGTTTGACAGCAAAGAGAAGGATCCCTTACAGTAATCTGTGACACAAGGGCACCTCAAAAGTAGCAGTCTGACAAAGTAGCTGGACCGACTGGAGACCAGACTCTATGGCTGAGCATGTAGTGGTTGATCCAGCTACATACACCATGCCAGTATTGCTCCAAGATGAAAGAGGGACTACATTACCATTGCTCCAGGCGATCTGAACACGGAGCTCAAAGTGCAGTTGACTGGTAGGGGTGTGCCCATGACACCTTATCCTCCCTTCCACACCCTGGAGGCTTGAGACAGAGGGGTGAGTTTCACACCTGGAGGTAGCAGAACAAGAGCGGTGGTGAAATTTTAATATGGTAGAGAAACTAAAGATAACTCGGGCGATCAGCTTATGAAATATTCAGCATGTGAAGTGAGGGACACATTCTGTCACAGCTGAGGAAAAAGCTCCTTTTCTCTGGGGAAGATTTGTCACGACAGCTTAAATTTAAGAATAACAACTAATTGCTTGGTTGCTCATTTCCTTTTTTGTGGAAATGGTAATTTTCCAGTGAATTGACCTGATCCTTAATCAACAAGAAACCAGCACGTAGAGTGCAGAGTCAGATAAGAAGGACTGTATTCCCAAGAATCTTATCCCTCTAATTTACTTTTTAAGCTCTGAGTGCATCCGGCTGCTTGCTCAGGCCTCCAATTTGTGAGCCACTCTGTTGTTTGATGATTTCATGTCCTCCTTGTCTAACAGGTGCTTGGGGTGACCAGTAAGGAGCTGATTCCTAAGGGAACAAGATTTGGCCCTCTGGTGGGGGAAAGCTACACCAATGAAACGCTGCTGAAAGACGCTGACAGGAAGTACTTCTGGAGGGTAAGTGCATGTGCTGCATGTGAGTCTCTGGATTTAGTGCTTGCGTGTGAAATATGTCTTGTTTCAAAAACTCTTCACATCCTGTATCTCCATCTGGAGGTGCTGCTGTGGCTGTGGCGTGGCACGAGCTAGCAGTTGTGGTCAGCGTTTGACATCCTGTGAAAGTATGACTCGGTCTGCCGATGCTCGGGTACCTTTAAATGCTGCTGGATCGGATGGGTTTAAATGTGCATGCACTGTGAAAGTGTGTTTGCCAGTTCTCTGCATGGCTGCCTGAGGTCACACACACACACACACATACACACACACACACAGCTGTTTGGTTTCAGTGACGCAGCACTTCTGCTCACTCCCCGCTTGTCTCGGCAGCGGTATCACTGCCGGTAAACACGCCATACCCATGTCCGCGCTTCTCCAGACTCAACTCTCACACTGACTAAGCAAGGAAGTGGCTTTGAGCCTGAGAACTGTTATGTTCAAATCAGCAGCATCAGGACGTCTTCCATTACACACAAGTGCCTGTGTAAATCTGCAGCTCACAGTCAGCAGCCTTGAAATCATGCAATCCCAGCCAAAACTTGAAACAGCCATAACAAAGACACTGTGTTACCATTACAGCCACGACTCAGTTGACAGGACTTGAAAAGCAGACAACTAAGTGAAAAGAGATAAAGAAATGACTCTGGATTTAAAATTGTTTTTTAAAAGGTCAGCAATACCGCCGCAGAGACTTTAGGTGAGAGTCGTAGTGGGCGAGTTAGTAGACTCGATACTACAATCCAGTCATACGGTGAAGTTCTTATTCACTGCTGCTTTCGTAGCCTTTGAAGACGTGCAAACACAGTCAGCACCCATCTCAGCTGAAAGAACACTCAGTATTTACCATAAAGGCATCGGGAAACCTGTGACATCATGGTTTCAGCTTCAGAGCATGTCATCATCACCTAATTTATCTCTCGTCTTGTTTTATCTCACCCTGCAGGTCTTCTCGGACGGCCGTTTACACCACATCCTGGATGGTTTGAACGAGGAGCGCAGCAACTGGATGCGTTACGTCAACCCAGCCTGCACCGCAGAGGAGCAGAACATGGTCGCCTGCCAAAACGGTTTGGACATCTACTTTTACACCATCAAACCACTTCAGCCAGGCCAGGAGCTGCTCGTGTGGTACTGCTCAGAATTCGCTCAGCGCTGTAACTACCCTCCACTGGGTCAGCTGGCTATTAACAGTAATGGTAAGTGGATGAATATTAGCATATATTATGACCCCAATCAGACCGAAGGCTTTTTTTCAGGTTGCAAGACATTACTGCACATCCTTTTTTAGTAAAGTCAAAAAATAAATACCCTAAATCTTTTTTTACTGGCCATAAAGGCAACCACAGAATCAAACATCCTTCAAATTAATTTGGTTAATTGATAGATAAATAAATAAATAAATAAATAAATAAAGATTGGTAATAGAAGCGAATGACATGATAGCTACCCAGAAGTGAGGCTAAAATATCTCACACACCCCCTGGTGGCTGGCTGCAGTATAGGTCATAAGCCTCGTGTTGGTGTCCATGTTGGTGTATGGGAAAAATGTAAAATAGTTCTTATCAAGCTGATTTTTTTTTTTGTTTAAATTAAAAAAGTTTAAAAAGTTTGGTTTAAATTAGTCATTGAAGCTATGAAGTGAAGGCACAACATCATGATTGACAGAATTCGGTCGGGCAGTTAGTACTTTTACTTAAGTGAGAGAACTGAATGCTGTTTCTAACACTGGTGCAGTGTCTGGCTCCAAATAACATCACCAGTGATAGATGGTAGGATCTGCATCCAGGCAATTTTGTCATCTTTTTTGCACAATGTAGCATTTTCCTCATAAGGGCTTTAGGATGGTCCAAAGACTGAGACCTGGAGTGGACTGGAGATCTCGGTTAACAAGATCCATTCCTGTGCCCACGCTATTAGACACATCTGTTATTGTGGAGTAAGGCTCCCAATCAAAGCGCCGGCCGACTGACACACTCTTTGTGTGCATGTTTAAGAAGTTACTCAGTCACACCCACAGTCCTTTTGTTAAAGCAGGACACAAAGGAGCAGAGCAGAGTCCTGAAAGCAGAGAGGCTCTGTCTCCAGGTACGGTCACAGTACCTGTGTAAGATGAGATCAATTTCTGGACTTTAGGCGGTGTTTCAGTTTCCCTTTTTTAACTCCACATAGAAACACAGCTGGCAGCTCTTTGACACACAAAGCATTTGGCTTTCATTCACAATCACAAAGAGTGCACATGCAAGCACACGCGCACACCAAAATACTCATTTACACGCACGCTCACACACAAGAGGCTGCCTGAGGTGCTGACAGCATTCTGGCACGACTCCTCTTATTTATTTGGCTCTTAAGGAGGAAGAGGGGTAGGAACCGCTCCAGTGACTACTTGAACTTCCTGACAAGACGACCTGCTGACAGATTGATATCTCACTGAGTGTCGGCTGTTTGTTTGCTGAGAGCCAGCCTCTCAGGAATAGGGGGAAGGGTGACACGGGGGAGCACACAGTGGATAAGGGCTGCTCTGTGTGTGCGTGGGTTGGTGTTAGTGTCCAGGACTAGGTTAAAGGTGCATGCATACTTCTGTATTTCATCTTCCTCTCTTTGTCAACTCTTGTCCTTTGTCTATGCTGGAGCAAGCCAGTAAAGCATCTCTCCTCGTGACTTCCCGGCCATAAAGTGGAAAGACTTGCTCAGATAAATTACAGATTTGGATCCTGATTTCATACTTTTGACCTGTGCGTTTACTTTCGTGGAAAAAACTGTTATTCATAGGCCATTGACCTATATTTTCCATTTTTTTTCAAAAGATATTTTAGGAATAATTATGTCTGCATGAAATCTGTGATGCATTCCTCACTTTAAGATGAAAAGCAGCTTGTTATCCAGTGTGTCCTGCTTGTGATGGGAAATACCAACCAGGACTCTAATGCAAATAACATAGTGTACCCACTAACTCCACACTATCTCTATCCCGATCAGATGCCTATTGTTTCACATGTGGTGTCCACTTTCATAGAGCGCTGGGGCAAGTCTGGGAGACGGTTCTCAGAAAGACACACACACCTTACGGAAACACACACACACACACACACACACACACACACACACACACACACACAGCAGTGGTGTAAGGTAGTCACAATGGTGCAAGCTAATAGGTGAGAAGTTTGTCAGTCTTGACAACTTTGCACCTAAACCACCTGCTGGATATCATATTGTAGTATCATAAAATCTTTACTGCATATATGTTTTTTTTATTATTTTATAGTCCATGTAAAACACATGCATACATTGTTTATAGATTAGCAGGAGCAGACTAACTTATTTGATAAGAAGAAACCAGAAACCATGAATGACAGCAATGAGTTTGTCTTTTCATTGGTATTTATAGCTAAGCAGGAGTGGATGATCACATTAATATCATGGGTATATGTGTCACTCAGCTGAATGATGATACTATAACTGGACATCAATCACAAGATTCATTCAATTTCTTCTGATGCAATATTTTCATTTATTTGCCCAGCAGATCAGAGTCAACCTCAGGAGAAGACAACAGTGAAACGAGGACACAGCGTCTCTGAAATCCTCCGAGATGAGCCTTCCAAATCCCTGACTGCCTGCCCCAGACGTCTGGATAGTCCCTTGTCTCAGACTAACCACCCAGCAGTTTTCCCTCTGTGTCCCCGTGTCGTCTACCCACTCCAGCCCCACTCAGAATCCATCCACGGCCATCGATATGCACCTCTGCCCTCCCGTAGCCCTCCAGCTGCCAAAAGACCGGCTCTAAGTAATCCCGTTCCCTCCAGTTTGCACTTTGCCCTTCAGCACAGTCCAGGTCCTGTTATAGCCAAACCTTTCCAGGAACCCTCTGCGTCGGATCGAGTCCATCCTGCTCTGAGGCACTCTCCCTATCTACTGCCCCACTTCTCTCTTGGCCTTAACAGCATTCTACCTCATGCATACCCGTTCTACAGAGATCGACTGAAGCCTCAGTTAACACTCCCATCTCATTCGCTGCCTTTTGACGGCTATGCACACCTCCTCCACCCTCTGGCCAACGGACACAAAGACTTGACACTTGCACTATCCAACAACAAACAGGACCTCATTCTTTCACCAACCAGTGAGCACAGAGACAACAAGGACCTCATATCCGAAAGGACAAGCTACCTCAGGATCCCCTCAGAAGATTTCAAACACTCTCCTCCCAAAAAAGTCCATGTGGACCTCACAGCATCCAGTGCCTCATCCATGGTCACCTCGCTCCGCAGAGCACTGCCCTCTCATGCACCCGGAGGATGCTCTCCACCAGTGGGAATGGGCGCCTTCTCAGACTGCCACCCCTCCAAACCCACCTCTGCCACTCAGAGCAATATGGAAGATGCAATGGACCTCAGGAAGACCAAACGAGGCGGGCAGATGATTGGCTACAAGACCCTGTCCTACCCCCTCACCAGGCAGAATGGAAAGATCCGGTATGAGTGCAACGTCTGCGGGAAGGTCTTTGGGCAGCTGTCAAACCTCAAGGTTAGTTCAATTAGTTAGAACAATTACCTGACTACAGTGGTTAGACCAAAAAATTGTTCTGAGCAAAAGCTGATAAGAGAAGTAAAGCTTCATTTGAAAAAATAGCATCTTCTGGTTTCTGAGGAAGTTCTTGTCCAGCACAAACACAACCTAAAATACATGCATTCAAACTAATTTTGAGGGGTTTAAATATAGAATGTAGAATGTACTAGTTGCTTCTCGATTTTGACAATTAAATACATGTAAATATTGATTTTACATTCTGTCCTCAGGTCCACCTGCGGGTGCACAGCGGGGAGCGTCCCTTCAGGTGTCAAACCTGCAGTAAGAACTTCACACAGCTGGCCCACCTGCAGAAACACTACCTGGTTCACACTGGAGAGAAGCCGCATGAATGCAAGGTATGACTTCATCTTAAATTTAAAAAATAGTTTAATTTTGGGAAGACTTATACCACTCTCACATCTTATCGTATGTGGTTAGAGCCAGCAGTCAGTTAGCGCACTCATATGGATTTTTTCGTTTTGTCCAGAGGGCAAAAAATTTTTAATGCGAGACAATGAGTGGCAATTTGCACCTCTAAAGGTCACTTATTAACATGTTATATCTTCAATCAATACAAAAATTGAAGCATAAAAACACTAATTATCATTTAACCTAGGGCACTGATTTTAAATTCTAATTTTACTACTATTATTATCATATGCCTCATCTTATGCATCCAGTGTATGCATTCCACTCTCCAACTTTCTTTCTTTTTTTAACAATTATTATCAAGTTTTTTATTCCCAACTTCTCAGACATTTTTTTGGCTTTTCTGTCTTCGTTGTGTTCAGTCTTTGTATACTTATATAATGTAATTTCCTTGTGTCAAAGCACTTTGTTCTGCATTTTGTATAAAAAGGTGCTACTAGTTTATTATTTGTTTTTATTAAATATATTATTTAGATATCATTATTATTATTATTATTATATGTTTTGTTACATGTTATTACAGTATCAAAACTAGGGGCAGTAACTGCAACTGTCACCAAACAAAAAAAAACATCTCGATCATTTCATAAATATATTCTTCTCGGCTCTGTTTTTTTAATCCAGGTGTGCCATAAGCGCTTCAGCAGCACCAGTAACCTGAAGACCCACCAGCGGCTGCACTCTGGTGAGCGGCCTTACCAGTGCAAGCTCTGCCCGGCACGCTTCACTCAGTTCGTCCACCTCAAGCTCCACAAACGCCTCCACACCGGAGAACGGCCTCACCGGTGCCCTTACTGCCCCTGCGCCTATCTCCACTACTGCAGCCTCCAGGTGCACCTCCAAGGCTTCTGCCCTCTCTCCCCCTCAGCCTCCCACAGACACTCCCCGGAGGAGCTGCACCGAGTCAACGCCGAGATCGAGAGGTTCGACATGAGCGAGGCGGCCGAGCAGCTCGAGGCCATGGCTGCAGAGGCCGAGATGGACAAGGGGAATGTTATTGACCTGATAAAGAAGCTGGAGACTCACACCTCAGGCCTCTGCGACGCCAACGGAGGGCAGACTGAACTTAGCATCTACAAATCAGCACAGGAGTGCTCCGCTGTTCAGCTGCACCACGGCAGCCCTCTACCTCTGCATTCAACCAGCATCAAGCTGGAGTCAGGCTGCATATCAGAGCCCTAAAACAGCCTTGCTAATCCAGCCATATAATCCTTACAGGTCAACTCAGCAGCTGTCTGTTACTGCCCTATTTGAAGTAAAGCCTTATCTCAATCATGGATTGCCTACTCTACACAGGCTGTAGCGTGTGAAGAATCAAGACTTTACCAGCATGGCCTGGGACCTTATTGATTTAATGTATACGTCTTTGTTAATTTATTCTGTTGCTAACATTAATCTAATTTGTATAAAAACCGATATCTGCTTTTTTTGTATCTGTGGAACATCTTCACGGAACTAAACATGTGATTTTGCATAAACGAAGTTTGGCTGTGTCAGTGTTTCTGTTTATACGTGTGTGGCACCTATTTAAAGCGCAGATTACAGTACAGGCATGACTGTGTGGTTTCAGTGAGCTAAACGTTGGAGTGATAACACAGGGGGAAGCTCACTTGTTGGCATGTAACGTACTGTTTATACTTGCCTTTGTGTGTGAAGTGCTGGTGCTGGTGACGTAGATAAACATCCTGTTATGAGTACTGGGACACTCAGCACCAGTAAGTGTCAACATTTCACTCTGGAAAAAAAAAACTAAACAACACATGGCTAAATTATCATCTCTATCAATAAGATCTTGCTGCTAATTCTGTGTATGTACTTCCATATTCTAGTTTCGGTATCAATCAGCTGACAGACAATCAACCCACAATAGATGACTCTGCAGTTTATTCTGAGACGTAAATATAAATGGTAGATTATTTCTGAGTAGCACTTTTACTTATAACTGTTAAAGAACATTAAGCAACCAACTTACCAAATTTTAAAAAAGGAGCAATCTATAACCAATAAGCTAGAAAAAAATATCATAACAAACTGGAGCAGGAGGCTCTGTGACTTTCTGTCCTGCCTGTGATCCTCACATTACACCTGAAAATGGTGTCAGGTGGCGTAATGTTTAAAGTGGCCATCCAGTGATGAGATAAATTACATCTTACAGAGCACACATCTCAGCAATGCTAATGACACACTCCTGCTTAGGTCACAGCCTGCACACCAGCTGCTCCTCTTACACACTGCAGACAAAAAAAACAAACAAACTGATGAATATTATATCTGTAAATACAGTGCTGTCTAATTTTAGTGGAAAAAGTACTCAGAACGCTTACTTAAGGAGAAGTAGCAATTCAGTATTTAAAATCTTACCTCAGTAACAGTATAAAAGTATTAGAATTAAAATATTTTAAGTACCAAAAGCGAATGTTGACCTGCAGATTTTTGGCCCAATTAAAAAAAAAAAAAATCATATAATATATTATGGGGTTGTACAACACAGGAATATATTTAAATAAATAAAAAAAAAATGGAGAGTTATATGTTATTTAGATTATTTATTTATATTATAAATAATTATTTTCTAACTATATCTTGCAGTACAAAGATGAGCAAGTTCTAACCAAATAGGTCAAGTAAATGCAATGGAATAAAAAAAAAAGTACAATATTCAGATTCTTATCATTATAACTAATATATAATTAAGCCTATAAATAAAATATACCACCGATGAAACACTATAGCATTTTTTATTTGAGTGTGTAGAGGTGGAGGGGAGCTCTAGGGTTTCTCAGGAGGAGGAGGAGGAGGAGGAGGAGGAGAGCTGTGTACAGTAGCACTCTGTAAACCGATGCCCCTTTAACACCGCGCAGTGACGTCACATATTTTTGACGGGGGGCAGGCAGCGGGAGAAGCAGGCGGCGGATGTACCAGGGTGGAGGATGCCCAGGATAATGTCCCCGCTTTTTGCACGCTCGCACCCATCCCTATCATGATAAACGCTGCCGGGGCGGTCGCCCGCAGGATGCCGTCGGTGGCCCGGCGGAGCGGATGCTGGATAGCGTGGTGCCAGGCGGTCCTGCTCGGCGTGTCGGCGCTGGTTATCGTGGCCGAACGGACTGCTCGTAAGTGGGCATTGAATTCCCGCGCTGCTAGCGGGCTGCTGGGTGTCTGGTGCGGACTGAGGCTGGGTGTGAAACGGGGCAGAGGAATGCGGTGTTTGTGTGCGGAATTGTCGCTGGGTGTAATGAATGAAAAACGCTGCTCAGCCATCGTGCTTCGTGCTGGAGCTTTCCAGCAGCAGCAGCAGCCGTAGTTCAGGTTAGAAACACGATGCAAACGGTGACGCTGTAGACCCGCTATGATGCTGAACTGGCAAAGCGAGCTAGTTTTTAATGCATGGCAATGAAATAATGGCTCTGGTTAGCCAAGCTGGGGCCCCAGTGCGTTCAGGGGTCACAACCTCCGCAGTGAAGGCTGTCCTTGATATTGTCCCCACCTTCAAAAATATATTACCAAGCACATTATTATGATTATAACTACTCTTATTAGTATTGATATACAATTATGCCATTATTGCACATTTGGAGTCTGAAAAGCAAACAGTGTGCAGGACTCTCAGGTGTGATGATGATTCCCTGACTAAGCAGATCAATGGAGCAAGGGCAGGACACAAGAGAGACAAGGTGACTGGATGTACAAATTGTGACTTTGCATTCAGCAGGTATACCATTGCCACAAGATAAAAATACTGTGCTGCTGCTTGGACTAGAGTCACCCTGACACAGAAAAAAAAACAGTTGAAATGATCAATACATTGTGATTTTCACAGTGCAACGGGTTTTATGTAATGAAAGACAAATAATTGCATGCTGTGCTTAAGCCAGGAGTAAAACTGTTTTCTTAGTGGAGCTTATCACCTCAGAGGAACAGCTCCCTCTTTAATTAAAGGATAATTCACTTTAGCAAGGTGTATGTGCTCTTAAATTTTATCAAGGACTCTGCTGGCTTGTGCAGCTCTCAACAAATCCTCACACATATGCTGTGTTCAGTGTGTCGTTTCGTTTACAAATTGCATGTCTCCATGTCTCTAATAGATCAAACTGTGCTCAATTACATGAATTAACTTGTTGAAAACACACATATTCCACATGACAACAAAACACTTTGCATCTGTGTGTCTGTTGCTGTGTTTGTCAGTGTTCTACTGTATAGGGTTTTACCTTTGGAATGAGGAGACGCAGTGGGCGGGCCTCACGCTCGGCCTCTTTCTACCGGGGACGGCCGTCCAGCTTCTCAGTATGAAATGGTATTATGATGACGGTGATGACAGGCGATGCTATCTCTCTGTCATACACATACTGCACTTGGGCATCTTCAAAAGGTAAGATCTTTGCACCTTAAGATGTTATATTTCTAAATATAGAATCATTTGCATTTAATTTGTTGTCATGGTTTAATCCAGTTTGACCTTGTAGGGAATAAACCAATCAAGTATGCAGAAAAAGTAATCTGTCATTGAAATCTTCAGGAGGTTATTGTGTCTCACTCATCTGGTATCTGTCTCTGTCTCCCTCTTCTGGCAGGTTATGGGACTGCATGAGGTCTGTGCTGCGCATGCAGGGATCAGTGGCCGAGCTCGGAGCTGCTGTCATGCAGCAGGCGGATGTCGCTGCTCTCTGGTTGCTGGAGGCCCTCGTCCTCACGCTGCCTCAGAGCCTGCTGCAGGCGTATGTGGTGGTGTCCACTGATGTGGGCGTCATGTCCCCAGGTAAACCGATCCCAGCGAGAAATAATTTTTTTGTGGCAAATTGATTCTTGCAGTGTCAGAATAAAATATTTCGTGTTTTTCTTTTCTGTTTTCCTTTTTTCCCTTTAGTGGCCTATTGCTGTGGTCTGTGCGTGCTGTCCATTTCCTGGGCCCTGGTGCTGTACAGCAGAGCCTGCTGTCTGATACGACCGGGCCACCTGGCAATGCCTCCAGCAGCCCTGCTGTGCCAGCTGGTGTGGAGGGCAGGCATGCTGGGTGCAAGAGTGACCTGCCTTATGTTCTTTGCCAGAGTCTTTAACTGGTGGGTTTGTGGAGTGGCAGGTGAGCAGATTCTGTGCAGCTGACACTTAAGTATGGCACCTTCCTAAAAGGAAGAGAAACAGTGCCAAGGTAATGATTAAGTATTGGAACTGAAGCTGCTCTTTGCGTGTGTCAAAGCAATCAGACTCCATAAATAAAAACTAAACCTACAACCAAAAGTAACTTTACATCACGGAACAGTGGAGCTGCTGGTCTACCACTGCCTGGATCAGTTCCTTTGTAATGTGTGATTTTGGTGTAGCTGAGATTCACCACAGTTGCACAATAACACCAGGTTAAAAATGAAGGCAGTGGGAGACCAGCAAATCCTGCATTCACTGAGGTAAAATGACTGTCTGGTCGCATTTAAGAGAGCATAGAGCTGCTTCAGTTCCCCTGTCGTCCTGCCTGCTTCTCCGAACTGGGGGCCTGCCAATCTACTGTAGGTATTACCCTAACTGTGGATAGGTACCTCATTCATCCCTAGTATCCCTTTAAGTAAATGACTGAAGTAATTATCCTCAGAGTGATGCAGCATGTCCTCTTGATCCAGTTTTTCACTCGCTTCCCTGCATCAGCTTGATACACTGCATATAGATTCCCTATTGCGCTTGTATCTCTGAGTCTATTTTTACGTTGACCTCCAGGTTTCCACTGGCTCACGGCCTCCTTCTGGCTGGTATCACAGCAACCAGACATCTGCACCGGGCCCTGGTGTTGGCGTGCCTTTAACGGCATCATGGGGCTCGTCCACGTCTTCCTGTTCCTCAACGTCAAAGATGGACCTTCACGCTTCCGCATGGCCAGTTTTTATGCAGTAAGACGTGACGTTTCACTGTGTTTGGTACTGTTTTGTATTCCACATGCAGCACCGCCTCACTGACTTACACACAGGGCAGCTGCGTACACACAGATAGACACACGCAGGCAGATAGGTTGCATTGTCATGCTCACCTCTGTGTGCTTAGCCCGCAGTGACGTAGCGCTGTCCACAGATGACTGATGGTGTGACCTTCTCTCCTCCTTCAGTTCATGTTCATAGAGAACACCACGCTGCTGCTGGCCGCCTCTGACTTCCTCAGCGAAGCATCGTGGGACAGCATAACCCTTCCCACCACTGTGCTGTGCAGCTTTCTCCTTGGTGAGTCACTGTCTATCTGCGCTCTCTTTGTTTTGTAACAGATCTGTCTCAGATGTTTTGATGCTCAGTGGTTATAAATAGACTCGTGCCAAAACATCTAATAGTTTCTGTGGTATCTGAGTAATAAAAAACCCCAATGGTGATTCAAACTAATTCCAGGTAGAAAGCACAACTGGATGATTGATCAGATTCCAGCAATTATGAAAATAAGATAATTGAGATGAAACGAGTTATGAAACTTGAATATGTTGAATATATATTAACATACTTGATTTATTTGGATCTTTTTTTAACAATGATTTTTATTATTATATTTACCTGTTGAATAAATGATGAGTAGTTTTCATTTCTTTTGGAAGTACACCAACGTTACAGTGTAAGTGATAATATTAATCTGCACTATTATATTAATTCTTTGTTTATTTATATATAATTTATTTAAATATATAAATGTTTACATTATTATTTTGTTTTTACTTTTTTATATTGTTTTTTTGGTTGTTTTTAGACATTTAGCTTGTTGTTTTAAGTGCCATAAATTCATGCTGTGTTTCTAGTCAGAAATGTACCAAAATAATCCTGATTTTTGCAATAATCAGACAGTGGCAGTGTATGTGAGCTGAACAATGGCAAGAACAAGTATATAAAAAATATATTAATTTAACTAATATCTTGCATTTCTTGTTCCCTGCTTCCCAGGCGCTACCTCTCTGGTCCTGTACTACCGCTTCCTCCACCCCAAGTCAACCGAGATCTCCCAGGGTACGAACCACAACCACATGGGCAGCACGTGCATAGAACGAGGGGAGTCCTCCTTCTCTTTAGGGGACAAAAGCCTGCCAGCCGCCTCCATTCAAAACCACGGCAGCTTCTCCCTCTCAGGTGTGGCCGGTTCTCTGCTGGAGCACCCGGGAACCTGTGGGGGCCGACCAAACAGCTCCTGCCCTTGCTACCACCACCACTGGCTCCTAATCCGACTGGCTCTGAAAACAGGGGACTTGGGGAAGATCAACCGGGCATATGGGGCCGGCGGAGCAGCAGCTATACTGGACATGGAGGAGTACAACCAACAGTTCAAGAGCAACGAGGGCATGACTATAACAGCAGGGGGCAGCTGCGAGGGCGTCTCCACTTCTGAGTCTCAGGGGAAAGGCCTGGCACCTCTCTCGGACTGCAAAGACGAGTTCCAGAGCGTGAGCGAGCCCACGTCGACGGAGCAACCCGAAGAAGAGGATGACAGTCTGGAGATGGAGAGCCCCATGGAGTCACCCACATCAGATTTCAAACGGAGTTCACCAGAGGGCAAGTCTGTGTTCGGAGACAGTCCGGAGCCGTACTTCTGCCCTACAGAGTCAAGTTCAACCTTATACTTCAGCGCAGATCCTCAGTCTCCCAGCAGTGCCAGTAACCCCCGTTTGGACCGGGACATTGGGGGTCTGGAGCAGGGGGTGCGCCTCAACTCCATCCCCAGCGATCCTGCCCTTCACAGAGATATCCGTGGGCTCATGGGCCGGGTTGGGCCACGCTGTACTTCCACTCCTAAACTGGACTCTGGAGTGCTGGACTCCCCGTCAAGTGTCCCTCATCTCACAGGTCCCAGGAGGCAGCTGATAATGTCCCGGAGAGATGAAGACGATAACTTCTAGGTTACTCAACGCAGAATCAGGGAAAGAGCAACAGCAAGTTATCAAACACAAGAGGAGTTCACCAGCTTTTTGAAACGCTGCTTTTTCATCTGCTCAGAGCTGTAGGATGAGAAAGCAGGCAGAATTTCACCTCTTGTACACTGTGGGGCATACCATATGCAGCAATTTTGGTAGAATGCTTAGCTTGCCTGTATTCTTCTCAAATCACAACTATTTTCTAAAAGCAGCACTTTGCTCAAATAGCAGGCACACGGAGGTGAACCCTTCAGCAGCGTTTTCATTAAAAATGAAGAACATAATTAAAGCGTTAATTAGCCACAAAGGTGGTGTAATTGAGCTCAGACACACCATCTACCTGACTCAACATGTTTTCTTTTGGCAGCAATTTACTTAAGCCTCAAGAATTATACTGTGCAACAAAGTGAAATCTGCCACATTATCACTGCATATTGAGGAAGTAGCCATGAGTTATATCAGTAAACCTCACTAGAAATATGCAGCTGTTTTATGATCTCTGAGGACTGATGGTCTCTATATTACATACCGAAACTGCTGATATTCATGCTAACAATTGCCAGCAGTTATGACAATAAAGAAACTAGTCCTAGATCTAAAGGGGACAGGAGCGTCTGACCTGTGATCTTTACCATCTCAGTGTAAGCCAGAGCTTTGTCGGCTTCTTACAAGCACAAGTATCTTCTGTACCATATGTCTATTGCTGTGATTTTTGTTATTCCCATAAAAAAAAAACAAAAAAAACAACCCCACTCCCTTCAGACAATAATACTGTATTTTTTGTATAATCAGGCCAACAGGCATTGCTTTGAGCAGGGCTGGCGTGTCACCCTGGCAAATACTGTGTTTAATGTTTTATCTTTATTTACATGTTGACCATGTAATTTTTTAGATAAATGTCTTTTGAATTCACATTGTTTTTGGAGGGAAAATAATGTCTCAGGCACTGACTTTAAAAAGCTTTCAAATGTATGTAGTGTAACAAAATGAAAAAAGCTAATGAGATACTTGTAGTGATTTTTTATGTGCTTTTGATTGCCATTTCTTGGGCACTAATGCATTAATGTTTGCTCATTACTGTTCTGGAAAAGGGATGAAATCCATTGACAAAGCAGTGAGATGTTGGGTTTTCTCTTGCACCCAGGTGACTGCCTATTTGAAATTTTGAACTGTGAAGTGTGAGGCCACTGGTGGCTTTATATAAGCAATAAACAGCCTACATATTGGGGTAACTGGACTACAAGTGTTTGCAATTATTCCAGCCTTCAAGTGTTTTCAGTTGCGTTTGTTTGTCTCTGTGTCAGCAAAATTATAAAATAACAAACATGATTTTTCCTTTAAATTAAGTAAAGTTATCTTTATTTAACCAAGTACTTTTGGTGTCTAGCGCTACAGAAGTAGTTATGGTGCCTAAACCTAACCTAACTGCAAGCATTAGGATGGATAGGTGTTTTGGCCTTGATGGAGGTCTATTTTCTCATTTTAGTTTAAACTTTGG
>JAOWBC010000383.1:10841805-10873915 GCA_028566105.1 Hypoplectrus providencianus | reverse complement strand
TACCATATTTATGGTATCAAAGATTTTTTTTTTTTTTTTTAAGTAGAACTGCTCCTTGATTTTTCAGATCGTTTAAATGTGCACTGCTCTGAGCACTCAGGTAAAAATGGTCTTTTGTCACCGCAGACTGAATTTATTGTGTAAATGGCTCAAAGAAGGTATTTATGGCACTCGCCCTTTAAGAAGCCGCGCATGCGCAAATCAGTGAGAAAGTTAACTCCTGAACTTCGTAGTCAGAAAAATTCTGATTTATAAAATAGCAGGGAAAACACCATTGAGTTGACATGGCATTTCGCCGGAGAAACAAGAGTTACCCTTTCTTCAGCCAGGAATTCTTAATTCAAAACCATGCCGACATCGTCTTCAGTTTGGTGATTTTCATTTTGATTGGATTGATGTTTGAGGTGAGATGAACTCAGATTCTCTTTTCTTCCCTCGTCTCTCACTCAGCTGTTTTAAGATGGCAAGCCTGTTGCACATTCAAAGATGTAACCTGGTGTGAAATGGAAACTTTACAGTCGAAATTATGTTTTACTTTTTCAAAAAAATTACTTTTTTGGCTGCATCTTCGTTTTCTATCAGTTGAATCAGTTCCGCGGATATGGTGGCTGCTTGCTGCAGTTTATTTTTTTTACAAGTTTTGTGAACAATGAATGTTGCTCTGTTCGCAGTCAAAGTAGCAAACAATGATTTAAAACAGAGCCTGGAAGTTACAGCTTGAAACAGCTCGGTGTAAACTTAACCTTACCCGTTTATGGCTAGTTTTTGTGTTTAAAGTAGTCCGTGTCTTGTTTAATACTTTAATTTTCAAAGGAGTTTCATATTATGGGACACAACAGAAAACTCACCTGCTGGCAAAGACATAGCTGGAAAATTATAAACAATATAATGCAACTTATTTGTTTCCTTAAACGTTTGACCCTTTCGACTATGTCTTGTTTCCAGTTTCCAGCGAAGACAAACCGCTGCAACATTTTGATTCCAAGATTTGTCAGTTATCACAAACCGCCAAGTAAAGACAGGAAGTATAGCATTTTCTAGCATTCGAAATAAAAGCATCGCTTTTGCTCGTATCGGAATTTAGCGGGTGTTCGACGGCAAAGGCTTTTATTTTGAAAGCCGAAGGCGGAAGCAGTATGAGTTTTCGTCGCTAGCTTGACAATGGTAGTTAACTGCCACGTCTCAATCTTTGCTGCTGGCTCTCGGTGGGCTCAGCCGCTCTAAAGACTGCTTTGACCTGGAGGGATTTCACTTTGACATACACTGACTGTATTAATGAGCTGCCTCATTAGCTAATAGCCGCTGTTATGTGCGCACAGAAGGGCTCCCCGGGCCCCGCAGCTTGAGATTTTAGCAAACGTTTCAATCCGGAACCCTGGCTGTTATAACCCAGCTGGCCGAGTAAAAAAATAAGTCGGGGATTTCCTTAATTTTTTTCTCGTTTCGGAAAAGAGAACAACTGTGCCTACAGCTGGTCTTGAATTTGACATTTTGCCGTTGACAGGTCTCCTTCTGGCCTCGGAGCACAAGGAATGACTGGTGGAATGACTGTGGTGCCCAAACTGGGGTCAGGGGACCAACAGGGCTCCTTTAGGATCACCCTTTAATCATTATGAGCAAAGTCCTGTTTACTGAAATGGGAAAACCTGAGACGAAAGTTATCAAAATCTCATCATGTTCCAAAACTGATAGGACTCCTCCAAGGAGTATAATGTGCTCACAAGTTCAGAGTTGGTGTGATCAGATAAGCGTCTAAAATTTGCTGCTTTTCTATCTTTTTAAATGGCATATATTAATACATAAATTCAATAAACTCTACATTAAACTAAAAAAAAATGCACCTTAAAATAGGAAGTTTAGAGAGGTTGATAGTCTATAACCCGAACCACATAAGAGGTTGAACGGAAATGATTCAATTAGAGGTTTACATGATAGCATCACATGTGCATGATAACTATTAAAGGTCAATAGCTTCAGCTCTTTATCTTATGTCTTGCGAATTACTGGTTAGTTTTGTCTTTCCAGATAAAGACAGATTTTTTTTTTAAACAGTTGCAGCTCATACACAACTTGTGATAAGTTGCTGCAGCCAGACAGTGCTCCATTTAAAGTTGGGCCACACTGTTAACAAAAAATATTGAAACTTTAATATGGACAAGTGCAATCCAAAATTGCAACTTATTTAAAAGCAAAGTATGTATCAAAATACCATTCTTAATGCTTCAACATGCCATAGCCATCAAATCGTTTTCCATAGCAAAAAAATAAATAAAACAATGTTTGGTACTGATCCTTGCACCAAATTCATTTTAATATATTTTTTCAGAGAAAATTGAGAACACTTTTTATCTCATGCATATCTCTGTAAGGATGCTTGTCACAGAATAATTCGGGAAGCTCCGATAGCTTTTCTAAATTCCAAGTGAATACAAGCCTTGTCACGCCGGCAGATTTCTCAGCAGCAGTACTTGAGGAATTCAGCTCCCAGCAGGTCATTATGATGCCACAGGGGGAGGACTGACTGACAACATCATAAACAACAGTATATATCCTGCAAAGACGCGAGCTTCACACGCTCACTTTATCCCTCTCACAAGCGCAGATAGACACACCAGCCACATGCTGAACATACTTTCATGAGGTTCGCTCAAATATGTTGCTAATCACCATCTCATCTCATTTCCAGGCAACAGCCAAGACGGCCATACTGTTCATTCAGCCTCAGTACAATGTCACCACACTATCACCAGGTATGCAGGGAAAGTTTCTCTTCTGTGGCTGTTTCTACAATATGTGATTAGTAACTGAGTTGACGTTGCTCCAGGATGTTTAACATGCCTCTGATCGCAAACATGTAACCGGTGTTTGTGTGTGTTTGACTCCTCCTGTGTGTGCTCAGAGGGCGAGGTGACGTTGTACCATTACGGATGGAAGGACTCGGCCACCATCCTCTTCTACTTCTTTATCGCCATCATCCTCCATGCTGTGGTGCAGGAGTATCTTCTGGATGTAAGTACGCAGCGGCTGTGGTACAATGCATCAGTCAGTGACAGGAGGAGACAGTTACACTGTCAGCGTGATAGACATCTACAGAGAAGATATATGCTGCACTTGGCTCCCTTATCTCCAGAACAGACAGCAAAGCAAGTAACTAAATGAGGCACTTGTTATGTTTTATCCAACCGTCATTTCTTTGGAGGTTTCCTGTAATAAGTAAAAAAAATTGTACTTATTGAGTTGAACTCAATAACTACTGAAGAACAAATTTGATAGTCTCTATGTTCACTCTATACAGTATTAAAATCAAAGGAACCTTTTTTAAATTCTTATCATTCTTTCCACATTTGTTGCTCTTATTGAAAATTATTATTCTTGCAAGAATAAGGATGATGCAAATATCTGATATTGGCGTAATTAATATCCTTAATATATTATTATATTATGCGACATTGCATAGTTTTTTGTATGTAAATGTGCCATGTGAAAAAATCACTTTGCATTTTGTGTGAACACATTCTTTTTTTTTTTTTACTACTTCCTTAGTAAATTGTATGCTATTTATAAATATATTCAAGCATATGAAGACCTATAGTGTTCACAGGGACATTTTAAACAGTGCAGAGCCAACATTGCTCCAGTTCTCTGAGGGATAGAGTTGCGGAGACAGAAAAAGAGAGAGAGAAGCATTTAATCCATCTGAAGGTATGAGCCCTTGTGTCATTGTTTAGAAATAGGCCAGCGAATAGGAATGAGGTTTTATTTTAGCACCATCACTACGGTTTCCAGAGTGTCTTGAAAGGAATACTTCTTCAGAGGGTTTTTCAGCAGCAGCCATAAATAGTATCTTTCCTCGTCCTAGTTATTTAACCGTGACACTTCCTCGTGCATGACAATTCCCGCAATAAACAGGCCACCTATTATGACGGGATCGAGTGGCGCTCACATGATCTCCTGTATTGTTCATGTTGCAGAAAGTCAACCGGCGCCTCCACCTCTCCAAGAGCAAGAACACCAAGTTTAATGAGTCGGGCCAACTGTGTGTGTTTCACTTGGTGTCGAGCGTGTGGAGCTTTTACATCCTCATAACAGTGAGTCCGAGTTTTATCGTGTTGTAATCAGTGCCAACGCCTGAGATAAGGAAATGCTGCATATCTTCTTAAAGTGTAACAAAGAACTTTATCACAAACACACTCACAATAATGAAGACAGTTTAAATAGCTTTTTTTCTTGAATTTCTTGACACAGGAAGGATATCTCCTGCATCCCAGCAGCCTTTGGGAAAATTATCCCCATGTACACCTCAGGTATGGCTCATGTGTTACTTGCTTGGTAATATATTAACATTCAAAAAATGTTTGTTATGTTTTAGAGCTGGTACAAATGATATACTACAAAATATATCTACAATACCTAATGTTTAAAGCAAATTTAATCATTTCTTTATGGAAAAAAATCTACAAAATCAAGTTTTCATCCAAATGTCCTGTTTTTTGGATAATTGTCCAAAGAATAAGTTTTTTTTTTGTTTTGTTTTTTGACAATACAACATGACTTTGCCTACTCCAGGGCTGAAAATTTACCCTCTCAACTGAGGGTGTAAGTATCAAAAATCTGTTCTTTGAAACTATCGGTTCTCATAGTGAGAATCACTGAAGCAATTCAACAGTTAACATGCAAAAAGATTTGGACCAGACAGTTGATAAAAAAGTAGTGCCATAATAATGTTTGATCTTATAGGGATTGTTATAAATGCATCCTTTTTAAACACTTTAATAGTTGTGTGGTTTTGTGCTACAACCATGTTTTTCCTAAAATTAGATAAAAACAAATCACATATTTCTTTGCTTACAGTTTCACAATCTACCTGTACCATGATGCGTATCTTACTGACAAATAATAATCAAGTAGGATCATCTATTTTAGAGAGGTAAAAAAAGAGCCCAGCATTATATTTGCCACACAGTGAAATGTGGCCTCGGTTGCTTGCTGCGGTCTGTTAGTAATCCAGCTTTGGTTTCCCTCCTGCAGTTTGTAGCTTATCATCATTTCCTGACATGTGCTGTGTTCTGAAAAGGTTATTTTGCATACACCTCGCACGCAGAGCCCAAACCACCCAGCCGTGTTCGCATGCATTATGAGGCAGTTTGGGCAGATAACTAATTTATAATAGAGATTTCTGCTTTGTTACTCAGCAGTGTCTGCTGGTAACCAGGTTTCTAAATGTTTTTTTTTTTTTTTTGATTGTCTAGTAAACAAATCAAACGGAGAGTGTATCATTGTGGCAGCTGTGTAAATTGTACTGTCTGTGGTTGCAGGTTTCAGGTGAAGTTTTTCTACCTCACTCAGCTGGCCTACTGGCTCCATGCCCTGCCGGAGCTCTACTTCCAGAAAGTACGCAAGGTCAGTAAGGAGGCCCTGGGAACTGGAGGAGTTCTGGAGTGTGACTAGATAAGTTGTGTGTGGGTGTGTGTGTGTGCGCTTGGGTATGCACATAAAACTACCAGCGACAAAAACAGAAAGCTTTGGGATTTGAAAAGACAATACCTTGTTGTGATTGAATGCTTTTTGTGTTTCAGGAGGAGATTCCTCGTCAGCTCCAGTACATCTGCCTGTATCTGCTGCACATCGCCGCCGCGTATTTGTTAAAGTAAGAACCCAAAAAGGTCAATTTCTTTGTTTTTTTTGCAGAGGTATAGTATTCAGAACCCTTACAATAGTAAAAGCAAGAATACCTCACTGTGAAATTATTCTACTACAAGTTAAAGTCCTGCATTCAAAACTTACAAGACTAAAAGTACAAAAGTATCAGCATCAAAATGTACTTAAAGTATCAAAAATAAAAGTACTCACTATGCAGAGTGGACCTACTCAGATTGTTACATTCCAAATATATTATTAGATTATTGTTTGATGCTATATAGCAGTGTTTTAAATTGTTCTGTTCTAACTACTTAATATACCACTATGAGCTTGAATTAAAAATGTCTGATCACTTTAAATTTCTGTGCAGTTTGAGTCGCGTGGGCCTGGTGCTCCTCTTCCTGCAGTATGTGTCCGAGCTGGGCTTCCACATCGCCAGACTCTTTTACTTCACCGATGAGAACCATCAGAAAATGTAAGTCGCCCCGCTGGGTTTAACATCTCTGACCAAGCTGTCTTTGCTACAGCTCAGCTCCTGATTCAAATCCTGAGTTGTGTTTCTAATGGCCACGTCATCAGGTTCGACATGTGGGCGATCAGCTTTGTGTTTACACGGATGGTCACGCTGACCCTGATGTTCCTGGCCGTGGGCTTCGGTCTGGCTCGCAGTGAGAACCAGGGGCTGGACTTGGAGAGCGGCAACTTCAACACTGCACTGATAAGGTAACGACCTGTGTCACTCTGGCATTCATTTTGTGGCACTGCTGTCCCTTTTTACAGCTGCTGCAACAACTGTATTCACGATGCACTTCGCAGCAATAAAAAAGTGATGACTTTTTAATGTTTTTATTGTTTTACCACATCAATTTACCGCGAAGGAGTTGTGATACTGATTGACAGAAAGTGACCTAAATGGATTTTAAAGTAAAAACACTATAAATGGGTTTTGACATGTCATAGTTGCATTGTAACACACATAATTATAATTCACTTTACCTGCAGGTACAATACTTAAGATATCTAGTAAGACTAGTCACAAGTAAATAAATTTTGACTTTTTTTTTTATTGTATCTTAACTTAACTTTCCCACTGTTATCCTGTCAAAACCTGAAAAATTTTAAGAGACAGTTCAATCCCAAAAAAGAAATCCATATTCTCTGTCTTTCCTGCTTTCTATCTATCAGTTTAGATTTTTTGGAGCAGGTTAAAGAGTGTTAAGATGTCTGCCTTATCTCAAGTACAAAGGAGTTATATGGAATTTTTGACTGAGAATAATTCCGACATGAAACTGGTCATAACGATGCTCATAGATTATCTCAAGAAACTGCGTCATGTTTTCTAAAAAAGACATTTCCCTTTAAGAGCGATTCCTTAGCCTTCATTACAAAAACACACATGTACCAGGGGCCAGGAAATGATTTGATTAATTCAGCACACAATGTCAGGTCCATTTTTCCAAAACACACAATCACTTGCACTAATCTCGGTGCCTTGGGGCCCCCTCAGGATGACTGTTCTACTGCTGGTATGTTTGACCCAATCTTGGCTACTCTGGAAGTTTATCCGCTTCCAGCTGAGGCGCTGGAGGGAGTTCAGGCACGAACAGGCTGTCCGCAAGAAGGCTGCAGCAAAACAACCCCTACGGCCACTCAAGAGAGACTCACGTGAGTGCGAGCACATAACCATGATCTTAGATAATCAGGCAATAATTGTTGCTTCGTGTAGAGTATTGAAAAATGTGACCGGACTTCTCACCTTTCTCCCCTGCCAGTTGGTCACCATGAAAATGGAGTTCTTAAAGCTGAGAATGGAGCCTCTCCTCGGACCAAAAAACTCAAATCCCCTTAAGGAACCACACTGACTGGCCTGAACAGTGGCCTTAGCCCTGGCTAAGGTTTCTCATCAGCACAACGGGGAAGCTGGCGGCCATCGGCCACCACGCCTCCTGTTGAGTATGTCCTGAGATGTTACAGGGACTCAGTCGCTACAGACTTATTAGGCTTGAATGCTGGAAAATCCAAGGAAATCTCTCGAGCCCAACAGACATTTACTCTTCTCATCATATCAGTATTTTTTATACATCCACGCAGCCTGCTATCCCACCCTAAGGAGCACCATTGTATGCAGAATGATTAAATATGTAAATTGAACACAGTGTGTGGCACACGTCACTGTGTGTGTCAGTGTTGAATGTGTTGATGCATATCCTCATACATAAGTACTGTATTGGTTGTAGTGTCGTCTGACGTCGCAGCTGTTTTTCAGCTCTTTGCCATTGAGCCGGCTTCGCTTGTTTTCTAGTCTGGTCCGTTGGAGCAGAAAGATGTTACTGATGATATGGTATGATATGAGCTTACTGTATGCTGGCTTTAACATTATCCCTTTACTGTGGCAGGGAAGGGATTCTGGCCCACCAATAGAGTGGTCACCTGGGCTCGGCCCAATGATTTGTCTGTTTAAAATCCTACATTTGTCACTGGTCACCTAACAGATAAGCAAGCAGTATGTATGTTGGATATTACCGCATGCCATTCCATTTTTTTTCCTTTTATTTTTGTTAATTACTTTATTAAAAAATGCAATTTTCTGAAAGATTGTGGCTAGAGTCATTTTTATGTTTCTATATTTTCATTTCATATACATATCTGTTAACAAAATTGGTAAGAATATTGGTCTTTATAATGACGGATGCTACAAATAAAATGTTTGCATTGCCAGTTTGGATAGCGATTCAAAACTGAATGCAGAATTGTCTAGGATTTGCTTCCTTTCATAATACATTAAACAGCATTCTGTTAAGGACGATTTCCATCTTTTTGTATACCCTAAACTGTTATTTTTTTCGCCACAGTGAAGGGAGAAGAATATCTTCAAAAAAATCAAACTAACCGAGGAAGAATAATTGATCCATAATTACCGTTTTAAAGTAATTCTTCAGGGCAGTTCTTGTTAGTGTGGTATGGATGGGACTTAGTTGGAAGAATCGCTTTTGACAAAACCCTTGTGACATAATGCATTATGACTGACATATCAATCTGTCATGACAAGCTGTCATGACAGATGTGTCCTGGGATTAGTGTTTTCTCTTTGTTTAATGTGAAGGAACACAGATATTAAGATAATATTATACTTTTTGGTTTTGATCACATTTTAGGTTGGACCATGTAGACTAGGAAGGGCATTTTGAAGTCAATCACACTATATCACACAATACCAAACAGCTGTTGAATTTGATGGATTTCAGCATTTTTCTGCAGAAAGCCTCGTCTTGTTTATATTAAGAAACATTCTGAGAAGGCGTTGATTACATTTGTAGTCTGATTTATTAGGGAGTGAACACGTCTTGAGAATTTTCAGCCTTCCCTGATATCATGAAGTTGGTTCTGTTACATCCTCCCCTGATAAAGGAAAAAGAATGGGAGTACATTTTTGTACAAGTCTTAACTTAGGAGGACAGTGACATCTACTGGTAGAAACTGATACACTTTATAACTGAGAAAATTCTAGATAGGTGCATTTAGTGAAATGGCTGGTCTAATTTTACCATTTTGGTCAGCTGGCAGATTGTTTGCTGCGCCCACACCCAGCTTCTGGTGCAAAGAATCCAGAGTCTGACATGGGATCTGGTTTGCGTTGGACTCCATGTATGTCAGCACATAGCGGTCAGCATCAGTCAGCACAAAGCGGTGGCTGAAAACTACAAAAAAAGAAGATGCGATTCTCTGAGGAATAAGGAATTAAGGATGCAAAAGCTGCACAAAAGACATACTAACAGAGAAACTGTAACAGGCTGTAAAACTGTTTATATTACCCTCCACAGTGGCTCCAATAGCCAGGTCTGCAGGTGAATAAAACTGAGGATCCTCCACTGAAGAACCTGGCTTCGGAATGCGTGTCTTTTCCAGGAATTTGCCACCAATGATACCAGAGTTTCGAGTGGGCTTTTCAAAAATACTAATCATGTCATTGGACAGGAAGTAGGAGAGAATGAAACGTCTGCCTTCATCTTCAGGATGCTGGGAGTCCTAAAATGTCACAGCACAGCTTCAGCAAGGAGATAAAAAATCTGTTGTGTTCTTAAGCTTTTGGGTTTTGGTGACCTTTGAGTATAGAACGAGCCAAGAGTCCTTCAAAACAGAAAAAAACATGTTCCCACACGTTGACTCACCAGCCTGGCGCTGTAGCGCAACACTTTGTGGTCATTTTCCAGCATCTTAAGCACATTCTTTTTGGGAGGCTCAGGAATTAAAGACAGACAATTCTGCAGAGAGTCATCAAGTGATCCAAAACCATTATAGGGAGGAACCACCTGTAAACATGGACAGAGAGGGTAATGAAATGGACAAAAACCTTATTTACAACATGCAGTTTAAAAATACATTTCTTACATTCTTCCTCTCCTGGGGTGGCTCATTCCTTTTTGGTACCTCTGTGGGTTTCATCTCCATGTCAGGGTAGTTCTTTTGGTAATACTCTTTAGTGAAGCCATCACAGTCATACAGCAGGAAACGACGGCCCAGCAGAGTCATCGTCTGGCCTGTCTGGAAGTCTTTGGGGGAGTAGTACTCATCGACTTCTGCTGTGGAAATCTCTAGCACACAGCTGGGAAAACTCCCTAGAAAAAATAATAATAATAATGTTGTGATTTATTTGTTTTGAAACAGCTCTTATGTTGTCTATATTCTAAAAGTCCATTTACTGTCATGACTCGATGCAAAGAGATACCTGATTTAAAAACTGTATGGGATCTAATAAATGAAATACACACTAAATGTGACACAGACACAGGGTTGAATCTCACCAGCCTCTGGTTTGATTTTCTTGGGCAGCTTCTGTCTTCGCATCAGAATAGGGAAAGGATCCCGGCCGTTGTTTGGTTTGTGGATCTCCCTGATCTCCACAGTGTCGTCCACCAGGTAATATTGGATGGTGACAGGCTTAGTCTCCCCAAACAAATCATCAGCATCATCCCATAGTGCAAAGAAACGCAGCACCTGTCCAAGAGGAGGTTCAAAGCATTTAACAAGCTTGGATAAATGCAAAACCTTAAGGTTCAAACAGCTGATTAACAATTAACAATCGCAAAATGGGTTTTGAATTGAGGTTATTGACTTTACCTTACGATCCATGGTGAGAAACTGGTGCATGCTGTCAAACTCTGAGGGTGTTGTGAAGCAAGGCTGAGGGTTTCTGCAACGTTTGCTGTAAGGATCCACAGGCATCTGCTCAGGATTGTTCATAACAATACCCTCACTTTCCATAAATTCCTATGTTTGATAAATGAGAACACAGAAAGAGTATAATTAAAACACAGAAAATAAAAATATACTGCAAGATCTTGCATACAGGTGAGTGTCCTACCTTTGTAAAAGCATCACACTGGGTGATTCGGTACATGACCCCGTACACCTCCAGGTCAATGCCAATATTGAGGTCTTTCCACTGGTAATACTCTCCATGTTCATTCTTAGGCAGACGCTGGCGTTTGAGCCGTTTCCCCTGAGGTATCCCAGAATTCTCCACTGCAGGCTCAATGATGCACATGCTATCATCTTCAAGGTAGTAGTAAATAACCACGGGGCGCACACGCCACTCCTCTTCAGGGGAAAATAGGATGTTTTCCTGAAAGTATGCATAGAAGCGCAGCACCTGCAAGACAAGAGAGAGGTGAAGAACAGACAAGGAATTAACAAGACATTTAATAGAATGACAGCAAAAACTCTTCAAATACTGTTCCTCTAGGCCTTATTGTACCTTCTTGTCAAGGGCCACATGTCCTGGGATGAACTCTTCCACGATGCACTGGTCTGATGAACCATAGATCAAGTCTGGTGTCTCAAAAGACAGCTCATTGATCTCCTGCTGGATCAACTGCTCTGATAAAAGAGGGTCCTGTCCAATGCCCACAGTGGGGCGACGGGGCAGAGCATAACCATTTTTATATCCCAGAGTCTGGGGACGATGGAAAGCTGACTTCTACAAATTGAAGAGGGAATTACGTTATATTCGCTCCTACAAATCACAATAGAAATATAAAATGTGCATTTAATATTTGTAACAATTATCAGGAGCTCTACTCCAATTATAAGAACTTACTGTCCAACTCCAGTGGTGAAAGTAATTTTCAGATCCCTTACTTAAATAAAGTAAAGTAAGTACTAATGCAAAATTACTTCACCACAAGTAAAAGCCCTGTATTCAAAACTTATTAAATATACTTCGTTAAATTGCGACACTTACCAACCCAGTATATGGACAGGAGCGCAGAACAGCAGTAGCATAACGTTACATGATAAGAAAATACAGCACAACCCAGGGTAACACTTAAAAACACATAATTAACTAATAATTAATAAATTCCAGCACATTTTAGCTAATAACATTGTCGTGTAGAGCAGTTATTCGACTAAACGACTGGAGGAATGCCATGTGTATTATAGAAACCGTATCACATTTTTTCTTTGCCTTAGATTAAGCTAAATTAACGTCACTTAATAACGCCATTGAGCAAAATAAGCTAGATAGCTAACCTAGCTTTAAAACTTTCATTGACGATAACAGTTTACGTTTATTCTTACCGTTACATCCCGGAAAGTGTATCCTGGTAAAAATGGTAGTCCACGACTATTCCAGTTCCAAGACATTGCTGGTATTTAAGTATTGTTTTTATTCCCTAACCTTCAAAAGATGTTAAATAGTATTAAACTGTCACTTTAAGATAACTAGGTTAGCTTAGTTAGGTGTTGTTACCGTGAAAAGCTGCACTACAGCTCCGGCCTGGTAAGTTTGTTGTATCCATGGCAACAGCAGGACGTCAACAATTTCAATTAAAAAGGGGAAAAAAATAAAAAAATAAATAAAACTAAGATCAATTATAATAAATACAAATTTAAAAAAAAATCAGATTGAAGAACATTTAGTGGAAAATATTAATACATAAATTCATTAATCAATATTAAGCCGTTTTAGTTTCGTTTTATTTAGTGATGCTCTATGGCGCGTAGCTTAAGTGCCACGACAAATGTAAGTATTTTAAAACATGTTTGTCAATGTTATAAGAAATATATATTTATTGTGTGACTTTTATTCAAACACTCTTAATTAACACAACTTATGAGCTTCATTTGGACCACCAGGGGGCGTGCAATACCAATAAATATTACATATAGAGCTGTCCATAGGTCATCCATCATAAGCACACATCCTGTGAGTTTATGATGACCTTGTGTACAGTGTGCTTACTCTATATTTTTAGCTTGACATTATTATATGATTAGAGTGGTTTGTTTCCTGAGTGCCACAGCACAGAGCAAGCATTGTGCATGACTACAATACGAGCATTGTGTGTGTTTGAGGTGACAAGGCAAAGCATGATTCAGAGGAAAATGTGCAAAATGAAACAAAACAGTGGGCAAGTTATTTTGAACACAGTTTATTCCAAGCACAGGAGTCATATTTTGGTCTCACTTTACCAGCTATCGGCACATTTGAACCCCATTCAAATTGAAACACAAGAACTGTCTTTATAAAAACTATATAGAGTGGCAATCTTTATGTGGATGACCCTAATATGTCCTGTGTATTCTCAATTAAACTCTCAGGCAGAAAAATACCAAGCTTTTTCTTAATGAAAACTATAATTATTATTTCTATGCTTGAATCCAGGGCAGCGCAAACAGAGCTGGATTGATAATAGCTTATTTTATTAAACTGGCGACATGATTTAAGAGACGCAGGTTGCACGCACAAGGTGAACCTTTTTTCCAGTGCTGGTTCCTTCTCCAGATGGCCATGAGCAGCGTTTAACCACAAGCATCTGGTTTAGCACTGGTATCTTTGACAATAAAGACCTGAATTTTTGCCGCGAGGACCAGAAATATGATTTCTAGCAAACTCACTGGTACAAAATTGGCATATTCTGGTAACATTTACATGTGGGGAGAACAGCAAGTGCAACGTGTGACAGAGACAGCTTTTACACAAGCTTCACTTCAGCATATATAATATATATATATTCAAATTAATCTGTAATATCCAATCGATAATCAGTTATTGGGTTGAACAACAGCTGCACTATTGACAACAGCGACTTAATAGCTAGAAACGTCACTGCACTGTGAATTAAACATACTGTATCAAAAATAAGGTTAAATCACTAAAACCTCTTTGAGGCTCTTTATATGATATTTCTAATTCTTTTCTTTAAATGCTGACATTAGCTGTTTAAACAGGCTGATCCCCTTCTTAGGAAGCAAATACATCAACCGAACACAGAAACACTAGGATTGCATCCCTGAGGTGCCAGACAACCTTCGCCAAGTATAAAAATATCTCATAATAAACCATACTTGAGAACAAAAAATACACAACATCAATAAACTATTTTAAATATTATAAAATAGATTTCATAAGGGTTGAGATGTATCCCCCAACCCGAAAAAAATATCTTTTGGTTTTTATAAAGTTCAAAAGGCAGCATGGTTATTCACTGTGGAAAGATTGTCTTACATTGTCCCATAGTACGCTTTCTCTCTGCTTTCTGCTGCCCCTCGGTAGAAAAGTCCACACTTGAATACTGGAGGGTGCCGAGCATAAAGCCCACAGTCTTTTGCAGGTGACTCACGTTCTGCAGAAAGCACACCCACTTGAGGCCTTCAGTCTCTGCAGGCCTGTGTGTGTCTAAAGGCAGCTCACCCATAAATCCCCACTTCAAAAAGGCCTGCTGAGGTCACGGGCAAGGCAGTGTAGCCTTTCACCCCTCGTTTCCGCCAGAAAGAGGGTGAGCTTATTCTCTTACTGAATGGGGTACAGCTTACGGTACCCAGAGGAATATGCAAACCAGCAGAGAGGGAGGACTTTCACCCTCAGTCTGCACTGCTCTCATCAGACTGAGTCCACAGTTTGCTTGCTTCCATATAAAGCTTCATTAGGGCTGAGTCTCTTGCCCCTTCCAACCCAAGTGCGTCCTAATTTTTGTTCAAGCTTTCTAAAACAACAAAACAAGTCCTCAGTAATACCGATTGAGGCTCCGAGTCCCGGGGATATCCGGTTGCCCGTTCATCCAGATCTCTCTGATGATCCGCTCCCTCTCCTCCAGCCTCTGCGCCCTCTCCAGCTCCTCCGCCGACGTGAACACATTCATGTTAAGCGTGCGTTCGAACCGCCGGTGCCGTCGCGCCGACAGGTCGGAGGTGGTGTCCCAGTCCGAGTCCGAGTCACTGGAGTCGGAGGAGGAGTCGGCGGGGCGGGCTCGCTTCTTGGCAGGAGGCCGCTGGCGGGGCTGGCAGTCGGTGCGACAGGAGATCTGGACCACCAGAGCGAAGAGGGTGAGGAAGAGGCCCAAACACACGCCGCAGACGAAGAAGAGCGCTGCCCTCTCTGGGTGGTCTGTCAGAGGGAGAAGGAGGAGAGGAACAAGTGCCAAGTTTAGTCGATTTCTAACTGAACACATCACACAGTGAGATGGATCTTTGTGACTGGTGTTGGATCTCTTATTCTCCTCTGGCCCGTTCAGCTGCTCTGCTGTTAAACATTTCACTTTATAACTCACTGAACATTGGCTGCAGAGTTACGGCTCATGTCAGTCACTTCCCAGGCTTGGTGCCTTGGTTTGGCAAAAACATCGCACAGATTCTTCAAACCCTGCTATGTGCTGCACTGCTCCTCTGCCTGGGCTGCACAAATGGATTTCACATGTTGTTAATGCTGGTGAATTTGTCCCACCAGCTCAAGCTACAGGCAGCAGTTGGGCCTGAAGGCTGCCCAGAAATCTGGATGTTTCCCCTGACGCCCCCACTGTCAGACTCAGAGGGGAAAGATACTCAAGGCTCCCAACCGTGAACCAATGTTGTTGATGACTTCACTTTTTAAACTGCTGCTTTTTGCCTGAATAACTTGCCTTAGTTGATATCTACGTTTTGTTTTGAAGTACCAATCCACCATATCCAATTATATTTGTATATGGAAACCTACTAGGCAGTATTAATGATTCTAATTCTGCACTGAAAATGTCTCATTGGAAAGTCAATCAAACAACTACAAAGAGACACAAACAGACTACAAGAGATGCAAAACAACAATTTTCTATATGTATTTCTTTTATTTTTCTTATTGTAACTTGTGCCTCCTACAGCCCCATACCCTGATATGTTCCCTTTAATTTATTTATTGGCTTAAATTATTGGTTGTCTGTTGTGTGTATGGATGTATGGACAGCGAAAGCACCAATTGCACCAATGTATTACCCAATAACGGCAAAATTGCCACAAATAGTTACAAACTCCCTACAGAAAGACATAAAATGACCACAGGGATTAAATCTGGGCCCCAGTCTGGATCCCTGTTACAGAGTCCCTGAATCTGCCCCTGTGGATGAAATCTTTCACTTCTGACAGACCCAAAGTGAGACCCACTGACTTCGCTGTGATCCTGCTGTGCAGCAACCCTCCACCCTGCACATTTTCTCTCTGCCAACATTACTCAGATGATTCTACTCTGTTTCTCTGGTCCAAACTGCCTCTGACTTCAGGCTCCAGTGCTTTAACTGCTCTTTGCTGGCTCCCATGCATGCTCATGGATGTTAGCAGCCCATTCAGAGGGAGGTACTCGTGCTTGTTTTCAACCTAAACTTCTTGTGTGTTACAGTTCTTTGTCACATTTGGAGCTCATACGTTATCTTTTATTGGTGTAATATCAATCAATAAAATGCACTCTATAAATGCATATCATAAAACTTTATAGCAGCTTATCAGTGTGAGAAAACTTTTTAAGAAGTTCAAAGCCGAGTTAGCCAACCTTGTACATTACACTGTATGTTTATTTAACTGCATGACATATACATATAAACGGTTTATTTGTTTAATAGAAACAGAAATTGTCCAAACACAAGAACCATCGAATCTGTTATAGCAGCTGGCTGAAGCAGGTTACTGACAGTGTGTGTGCAGCTGTTATCTCTGCCCAACATCTGCATTCCTCCGGACCACATTTATCCATCTTTCAGTCCCAGGAAAAAGGAAACAGGGTCAGAAAAGATAGCCACACATGAGTACCAAACATGAAACCATGCATGAATCCAGCTAAAAGCACTTTCTAAAAACTCCTCTTGAGCATCCTGACCTGTGTGTTAGACCTTTAAACAGCACCACCAGTGATGTTCACTGACATTTCCGTGTTAAAGAGGCTGTATTGAACTTTTTTTTTTTAAACTATATTTGATCCAATTGAACCTGTAGAAAGTTGGTGGAATTTCATCTTTTCGGTCTCTAGCTGATCGACAGCTTTAGGCTGCTCATGTGATTTGATATCACATAAGATTATGAGCATGTTAGCTCACCTGATATGTAGGTGTAGGCTGCCAGTGCGTTGCTGATGAGGGCCATGTTGCCAGAGGTGGAGTTGATGATGGGGTTCATGTCTGGTGGCCGCAGGGGACTTTCTCCTCCTCCTCCTCCTCCTGCTCCTGCTTCTGAGAACTTCTCCTCGTTGGGGTTCGTCTCTCTAATCTTCTTTCTATCTGCAAAAGGCAAAAAGAAAGTTCAGTTTAACAAGACAAAGCAGACTTGATTCTATATTTAGACACAGATGTTTTTGTTTCCTTTGTAGAAAAAAAACATGAATACACTCTGAGATCAAGCACATGTTTCAGTTCAGACCACACGCTCAGTCAGATCACGACGTCACAAGTGGCTCATTTACAGTAAAGTCAGAGTGTATTGTCTCTGAGGTATTGTGACTCCATCACTTAGACCACTGAGTCATCTGAAGCCTTTCAGTTGTTTTCAATTTCAGGAGATACGCTTCTGTTAAAAAAAAAAAAAGAAGCATTACGCATAAATACGCACACATGTTCACCGAGAGCTGTGTGTGATTCAGAAGATAACACAACATCCGCTTCTGTCAAACTCATTCTGACTCAGGTCATTAGGAGAACCACATGGGAAAAGTTTGGCAACATCTCAAAAGCTTCTCTCCAAATCTCAGAAAGCGATCTATTTATAGATGAGAACAACTGCTTCCCCTCTGGATTTTCATCACAGCATGACTTCTGGCTTGTGTTGTGTATGCAAAAGTGGAGACTAGAGGATCATAGATAGATTTGATTACTCAGATTTATACTGTTTTTGAAATGTGGCCATGTCTGGTTAACCTGTGTAGGTGGGATATGTAACTACTGTAATTTCAGCCACATGAATAAGCGATGCCTCATTGAAAGAAGGAACATAACACGGCCAAAATAACTCTGAACTCAATGTGCGTCATATTTACAAGCTTTATTCTTTTGTCAGTGCAGGTGAGCGGACTGAGGTGAACAGTCCAACCAATGACCTCTAATAGCAGAGTCTCTTAGGTGTGTCAGGCTCTCTTTATCTGATAAATGTAGTTTAGACTGGAATTGCTCACTGAGGAGGTAAATGTTTCCACCTGGACCCGCAGTGGTGGCGCACACATCAGCTAACATTCAACCAACAGGCCACAATCTCTCTTTCTAACACACATAACAAAAGGCAGACAAATCGTCAATAAAACAAACCTGCAGCAGCGCTCCAAAAATACTCAAGACGTAATGGTGGAAATGCAGCAGCTGCTGTTTTAATATATTTCGGGGCATATTATTATTAATTATCCATTATCTATTTACTCGCTGAAGTTATGTCACTTTAAAATAAAAAATTCATTAATAAATACATAGATATAGAAATATGCTAATAAGAAAAATTGAAGTGGAAAAACTCTAGGCAATAATGACAGTAAAAGAAGACCTTAAATTAATTTAAATCAAATCAAAAATAGAATGAAAATGAAAACAAATCAATATTTACTTTGTCCATTGCATTTATATTTTAATATCTACATTTATTTAGTAATCTTATTTATTTTTTAGGCATATTTATTTTGTATTATTGACTAAATAGCATTTCAAATGTAAGAGGCAGGTAATGTCCGTGTCAATACAGATAGGGTTATTTCATATTTTCAAAAGGTCATTGAATTATTAAGATCTTAATTAAATAAACTGATTTTTGATACATACAAAATGTTATACTGTATTTCAGCTTAAGCAACAGATGTATGTTAAGAACAGAAAGAAAAAAAAAACAGGAGCTCACTGAAAGAAAATTCCATGAAAAAGAAAAAACGCCGTAGCAGCCAAATGAACTCGAAGAACTGCACAGCAACAAGCAGTTAGGACTAAAGATGGAGACAGAAAAAGGCACAATTTTGTGGTTAAGAACTTTAACCTCTTTAACCTTTCTAACGGGTAGGTCAGTTCCTCCAAAACGATCCTGTCCTGCCAAGTGAAATTCTGAGGCAGATCCGGACAGCCTTTATATATTTACATTAAAAACTTTCTTGTTCCACCTTCATGTGTCTCGCCCCCTGTCAGCGCATCAGGGATGGAAACAGGTTTTTCTAGCTGAACTTTTAAGTGAAGCGCCTGAAGCCGGTGCGAGGAAGTGAAGCCATTCATGCGTTGGGACCTGTCAGCGCCGCGGCACACATCTCCCGTCCGCTCCCTCCCTCAACCCGTCTCTCCTCCTCATCAGAACAGAGCCGGTAGCCGAGCAGAGTAATTAGTGTGCTGGACGTCGGCCACCGTCCCTCATGAATAAAGCTTTGTTTAAGTTTCCTTCCTAGCTGGCGTCTCTCTTTTTCATTGTTCATCGTCTCTCTCTCTCTCTCTCTACGTGAGTTCGACAGTACAGCACACTGAATTAAACCGCGGTCACATCATTGGAAAGCAGTATATATTTTTAAGACCAATGATCATAAATGGTCCAAACCGATGGCTCTGCTTATATACATATGGAAACAGTTGACTTTATATATACATACATACTGCATGCCCTCGACTTGAGCCCTGAATTACTGTTCCTCTTGATGCCTGGGAGGCCTCGGGACTGTTTAGTGTTAACTGCTCTCCATGGGAGGCCGGGAGTGTGTGTCAGTGTGTGTGTGTGTGTGAGAGTGAAAAAGCTTATGTCTCACCTGGAACAGGGTCGGGCCGTTTGACTGAGCTCCCCTCCGGAGGGCTGTCTCCCACTATGTTGGGGTCATGGACGCTGGGTGGAGGGGAGTACACCGGCGGCCTGGGTCCCGGCTCCTGGAGCAACTTCTTTGGGACTTCAAAGAGAAGGAAAGGGGGAGAAAAAGAGGGGAGGGCGTCAAAGAAAGACGCATAGTGGATGATTAGATGAATTTGAAATGCAGATGCATAGCAGTCATTTCTGTTGGTTGAACATTTTGCATTAGGCAACATTATATGCTTTTGTTGGTATATCAGATATCATGGAATAAGCAGTAAGTGTGCAAATATGGGATTTTTTACAGGGTATGAACACATTCTCTCTCCAAAATCATCACAGATAGATGCTTATGAAGGGCACCTTCGCGTCACTTTGCGAAGCACAGTGTACCACCTTTATGCCCTTTCCAGCATGTATCATGGTCCAGGAGATTTAATAAAACTTCCACAACTTCTTAAATAGACAATACAAGACTTGAGACACATATTTTCTGCTGTGTTGTAATTTTAAGTTAGATTTGAACAACAAAACCATTTGGTAAGTGCTAGGAAAAGATCACTGATTGGGTAAAAAAAAAGAAAAAAAAAAGTGGCATGCTTCAGTTCTGAAATATGAAGTCTAATTCTATAGATGTGCATGTGCAAAACTGACACTATAGGGGTACAAGCAGCATTACAGTTTGAAGTATAGATCCACTAACCCAAGCCTCTGGATGTGACATGTTGGGAGTGATGAGGAGTTTTTGGCTCTTTAAGTATAACACAATCACAAAATCCATCAGTTTAGCTGATAATTAACAGGAGATTCTGATTTCTCTAAAACGAAAGTGAAAATTCAGAGTATGTTGTGACGGGAGAGCTATGAATGAGACAGCACGATGGTCATGATTCACACACTCCTCCTGACCTTGCACTCCGATTCCCGAAAGTTGTGCCTCCCTCCCCTTCCTCCTCCTCCTCCTCCTCCTCCCACTCCTCACCCCTTCTCATCCCCCAACCTCACAGTGTCCTGTGAGTCAGGGAGTCTGCACTCTTTCCCCACAGAGGCAAACCCACAATGCAGTGGGCTATACATTCCTGCCCGCTCACATGTGGTTTCAGAGGCCGGGCCACGCTCCGGTCACTGTGTTTGTCTGCCCCGTCAGATCAGCCGTGATTTACAGCTCAGCAGATGACTGCCTGTCCAGCTGCCCGTCCGTCTGCCATAACTGCATTTTCATTGCTCTGCACAAACAAACAGGCAGTGAAGAATAACCAGCTGCCTGGATTTGCTGACATCGGTAGCACTAATAGTGGAACTGTGACATGTGATTTGGGGTAAAAATGGACCATTTGTTTAAAGGCTGATGAATAAACACACTGATCAAATTTCCAGAGACCGATCCTGGCAGCGATCCAAGAGTCAATCAAAATGCAGGAAGCAGCCACAGGCCTCACAAAGCTCCCCTCCACTTATGCTCTGCACACATTACAACATTTTTCCAATTGTAGGCAATGATGAAAAGGCTGAGCAGGAACGTTTCACTACTGACATTTAATGTACAGAAGGAAGAGCTGGAGACAATAACCAATCACAGCAGACAGAACAGGAGCTTAAAGGGACAGGCACTAAAACAGAGCATTTTCAACAGAGTGGAAATACAGAAATATGAAGGAATCAGCATAATGTGGCCATCTAAACATGGTTCCCCACCCATTAAAAGTTTCTTTCAGTGCACTGGAGCTGAGGAAGGCAGTAATTGATTAACTTCTCTTTGCAGACTGGCATCCTCAGAGCTGTCTGGAACAATGGAGGGGACGTTTTTTTTATTTTATGATTTGTTTCTGCAGAAAATCTCAGCGCCATCAACAAAGCTGGTTCACTTAAACGCCTTCAGACTTCAAAGAGCTCCGCTAAATCTTGTTCCAGCCTTTGCTTTTTCTTCTTGCCATGAGCAAAAAGGGGGCAGCAGGCTGATGCCAGACTAATAGAAGCAGTAAATGATTTCTGACCTTTGCTTCAATCTGCTCAGACGGGTGCATCAGGACACTTCATACGGCGTGAGCAGCCAGCTGTAGAAACATCTACTCTTACATTTAAATACATTTCTGTAATTGCATCATCTCATGTGGCTCACCGCACCAATCTGTCGCCTAAATAGGTTAAAAAACCAAGAATGTGAAACCTTATTTTATCCAGGTCTGGTTGGAACAAACTAAATAAACAAAGCGTCCCACATGTGGAGGTGAAAAACGCAGAAAATTTAAGAAATCGGATTTGGGCTGGCAGCTCCCCCTGTCCTTCCTCATCAGTCTGACACACTAATCACGGGGCTTAAAACTCCCCCACTGCCACGCTGCCACCGTCCCCACGCCACACCCTGATTACAGTCTTCTGATTGGCCCTAATTGGCTGCACATGTGGACCAGGGTCACAGCTGAGAGCCGCCATGATGTGACCCATACATTCTCGCATTTTTACACATTAAAGGACATATAATTAACATACACCCACGCATGCACATTCACGGCAACATAAAGTCCAACACACTTGTTTCGCATCACAATATGTGTCGTTTCAAACAGCCGTTTCCGATGTTTTTCTATGGGCTTACTTGGCTGGCAGACGCTGGTACATTATAGTAAATTGACTGCTGCTTGTCTAAAAATAATTGTCAAAAAGCTAAAACCTCTCGAAGCAAACGGCCACAAACCACACATAAGGAGCCAAGCAGTAAAAACCGAACCAGTAAAAAAAAAAAAAGAGAGAAAGAGGAGTGCAAGGGAGAGAAACCGAGCACATAAATCACACTCTACAGGCTGCATTATAATGACATGGTCACATAAACGCATGGCAAATGAGTCTTAATATAACTCCACTAAATAGGACGCACGCCAGCGCTGTACCTCTCAGAGCCCCGGGCCGCCACGGGGAGCGAAGATACGAGGCGGGAAAGAGTGCCCATAACAATGGGCTGTGTTTACACTGGCAGAGCCCAGCTTTGTTTTCACTGGGCTCTGCAGGCCAGAGTGTGTGTGCGTGCGCATGTGTGCATGTGTCTGTTTGCAGGGCCATGTGCTGACCGATGCAGAACACAGTTGGGACAAAGCCCCGTAAGCCAGAGGGGATATAATGAAATATTAAACCATGCTAAATCTGAGATGAGATCAGACCTGGGCCAATGTTTACGGGCATTGTTTAAGGCTCGCTCTGCTTTAGCTCGGAGATTTTGGCCCTAATAACGACAGCTTAATCTACACTATGACTGTTTTGTGATGCACTCTAAGCTTAAGTCTTAATGTGCTGACACTCGTCTAAATTACTGTATACTCTATCCTGGCCGAACCAAAAGTTGTGTGAAATTTGACCTCATTTTGGTTGAGTTGTACTGTATATTCTGCAGAGCCCGGCCAAAAGGGATTTTTGAGACCGATACAGTTTACAGAGGGGAACAGTTCACCAATTACTGATATGACAGCCGATTAAACAGATTTATCCATCTTATCTATTTAGCTAAATAGAAATAAGATCTTTAAATGAGGACTGTAGTATCAAGTTTCAATTGCTGACCATTTAAATAAAAATAAAATAAAATATCATATTCTACTAGATAATCAATATCAGTCCACTGCTGACATTTAGTTTTAGAAAAAAATACAAAATAAAGTAAAAATATACAAAATTACAAAAAATAAATAGCTTAACACTGTATGTATGTTCAACACCAGTCTATTTCTTACCATTTAAATACAGATTAAATATAAATAATATGAGCAATTTATGTTCAACATCAGTCCCTGCTGACCATTGAAATAAAAGAAAATACACAAAAGTAAAAACCTAAATAGTACTGCATGTTCAATACCAGTCAATTTCTCAGCTTAAAATAAAGAATAATAAAAGATGATTTTTTGTTCAGTATTAGTCAACTGCTGACTATTAAAGTAATAATAATTAAACACATTAAATATGGCTAAATAATAAAAACAAGAAATGTTGGCAAAGAGTATATATTGACGGCAGGGAGTGTGAGAGAAACTGTGAAACAGTGTGTGTAACACCCATTTTTGACAGGAGACAAGATTTATTTACAGCTACATAAATAAAAGATATTGAGGTTATTGTTCCAAATCAGATTTGAAAAACTGCACAGTTATGTAGCGAATAACGTAAGCATTGAGATGAAAACTCATAACACTTAGGGTAATAACTTACCCTTAAAGGGATATATGGGGAAGAAAAAAGGCTGCATTGAAACAATGTGCTGGCATATGTGAGCATGTGTGCAAAAGCGTCTGGATTCAATCAGCACACAGCCAGTGCCTACTTAATCTACAACATTAAAGTGCAGTCTGAGTCACATTCACTTGATATACACACAGGCAATGCCTCAAAAAGTCAAATCAATGTCTATATGCATTTAAAAAAAAACATGCACACTCACACAACCGTTTTTTAACCAAGCTTGCTGCATTCCTGCACAACAACATGCAAGGTGAATAGGGCAGGAGCTGAAGGTGTTGGGATTGCATTCCTCCTCTCCTCTGCCTTCTCCTCTTTATGTTCACCAACCCCCAGCGTAACACTCTAACAGCATCCAGCTGACGAAGGCCGATCAGACTCGGGAGTGTGTGTGAATGTTTGCGTACATTTGACAGCTTTACATGCAAGAGAGAGGCTGTGTATCCAGTGTGTATTGTTTAGATGAGAATGGCACAAGACAAGGATGTGAATTAGTAAGTAACCCTGAGCCGTCATGTTCATCTTCCCACAAATAAACACACTTCCCCGACCTCACACTGTGAAAATGAACGGCTGCGTGGCTGCGTCTACATATCTAAAAAGCATGACAGAGAGTGTGTCACAGGACATGGTTAACACACTCATTCTCGTCTTGTGTATACAACGCAGACCCGGTTTTGTGACCTCCATCAGGGGACCGGTGGTCTGAGCTGAGAGCTTTTTCTGGTTCAACTCCAATTTTATGTTTTTGTGGGCAATCTAAGTTCCTCTACGACTTTATTTTAACTTTTGTTGTAAGTGTGTGTATGTCTAGTAGAGAGTTACAACACAGACTAGGACTGCGGTTTCCTTAAAGGAGGCTTAAAGGAGCATACCGGTGGTTTTGAATGTTTTAGTCCACTAACTGTAAACTACATGTTATTCACATCTCTGCTAAAAATTTATACACTTTATACACTTAGCTGTTCAGAAACCTAAAGGCCTCACAGACACTATTACAATAACATTACTTTTACATCTCAATATAGTTTAAATTTTGGAGTAAACCAATTAATCACTCCAATCCTGTTACAGTCTATCTTTTTAACCCATCTCAAACTATATTTCTGTTTCAGCACAATCTATATATGATTTTATTATACCTCAATCAATGCATGTCTTTAGTTAACGGGTAAAATAAAACTTCATGTAGGTCAATATAATAAATAGACTTATATGAACAAATGAATGACAATGATTGGAAGTGACTTAGGAGCTTTACCAATAGGCGAAACGCCATCAAGTTGTCCTTTAGAGAGACACTTTATCCACTCCACAATCACTTCTAGCCACTGTTGGAAACCTGGCTTTGCTAGGGAAGTTCACTACAGTGATTGTTTGTAACCGTATGAATAAGAAGCAGCCACAGCTCAGGAAAACCTTTAGAAAAAAAATGTATGAGAACCCAAGTCTCAAATCCTGGAGATCCAGGAAAAGTTCAGCTTCGTCTCTTGGCTCAGATGCACGAACGCTTAATCAAATCAGCGGCCTCAAGTTATCCGGGCAGTGTGGATTGTGTAGGCTGGAAAAGCCCTCAGTTTGGCTGGGGCTTTTTGTGACAGAATCTGTCCATTGAACAGGCTCATGCAGTATTCTTTAATACAACACAGGTATATTTTACTTCAACACATAGCTGGACCGTGACTCCAGAGTCCGAAGGGTGGAGGTTGGGAGTGCATTCCAGGATGGAGAAACTGGAACGGCTCAACCCCCATCCAGCCTCCCTGAGCCCCCTGCCCCACATTCTGAAGTGTTCCCCCATTTACTTTAATGAATAACACATCTCTCTGCTGTGAGACACCCACAAATTCATATGTACACACACACACACACACACACAGATGCCACAGCGTGGGCTCTGAATGCAATCACTCTCACTTCACCGCAACCATCAGTTAGACTCCAACGTCCCAGCTGTTTTGGCTATTTAAACGCTGCTCACACACCGCACACGTGCACACGCACACAGTTGGTGTCATTAACATGGATGCACAGACAGGAATAGATGTTCTGCTGACAGCGAGGGGTCATAACAGGGAGTGAGGAAAACACTCAGACCCCACACAGACAGGATTCTCACTGATGTCTTCAACACTGATTACATCCTCAGCCACAGTTTGAAATATGCATAAAACAAGAAGTGCTGAGAGGAAAAGTCACATTATACAAATACACAACCATTATATCATCACTGAATTAATCCTCCACATCTATTGGCTTATTTGTTCACCTGTCCTTTATCATAAGGGAGTGTTTTTTTTTTTTCCAACAGGGAGGTGACGAAAGTCATGATGCCAGTATTGACAAAAATAATAATTACAGTTTTTATCATGATCGAGCAGCCCTAATGTACTGATGCAGTTAGTTCTAAATGCATTTTTCTGAAAGTTTCTACTGTTCTTAATAACTGCATCTTTATCTTGCATGTTGAGTGTAGCAGGATTTTCTCACAATTCATATTTTCCAGAGAATTTGACAGAGCTTGTTTGTCTAATTTTATACAGTTTTTATTATTTCAAACAAAATACATAAAGCAAAATACATTAGAAAAAAGGTATTTCAAATACATTTTAAATGCCCATACCCTTAGCAGTTCATTTATGTTTTTTCCTTTTTTTTTCTTCTAACTTTTCTTACTGAAAGCCTCTCTGGGCTGTGTACTGGGGACAAGCTTTGAGTTTCGATCAGTAAACTGACATGTATACATGTAAAAGTAGCCCTTACTGTAAAGTAAAAGAGAAAATTAGCTGTCCAAAGCTAAACATGACCTCTGACCCCATGAAGAGGGAGCTGCCTCACTGGACGCCGCCCTCAGATTGCTCTGCTGTTTGTATTTCCACGTCTTTATCGGCTGGTCGTGGGAGAGGCGGGCGCACTGTGGAAGTCAGCACTGCCTCATCACTATCTGATGTTCCACTGGGTCAACAAGGATGTGACCAGCGCTGAATCATCAAACCACACCGCCCGCCTAAACTCACTCCTTCATATCAGAGCTGTGAGGTCATGGGATGCTGGGTTGCGATTGGGACAGAGAGCTGCTGAGGTCGTCAAATGACAGAGATTGTCATTTGTTGTCTCTGACATGGAACGGGGAGAGGGCAGATAGTGGCGGGACCTGTCTAGACACAATCATGACAGAAATACAGTTCACCAAGCGCGTTCCAACACATGTCACGGCTGATCCAAACAATGGCGCTATCTTTAGCAGACGGCAACAACTGCTGGTACACGGCAGTTAATAAAATCAACACTTGGCAACATTACAGTCAACTGGGAGCTGTGGAATTACGACATTTGGTGAAAGATCAACTGTGATAAGCTAAAAGTAGACCAGTCCGTCCCTCTCAACATACCAAAGAGTCTCTGTTTAACTTTTATGTGCAGTGTCTTCATTAATGTGTGACAGTTACAAAGGTTGATATGAATGTTGGCTGTCGACATTCTTTCTGTCTCTCTCAATCTCTCGCATGGTTGAACACATCTAAAGGCTTTTAATCATGAATGACTGATGGAGTTTTCTAAAGTGACAATAAGATGGAACAAAGTTCATTCCAGTCTTCACTTTGTGGAGTGTTCCTCTGGGGACACTGTACCCAACAGCCCTTTTGACATTTTTTGTCCATCTAAATCCTCTGATCATCCTTTTTACCACGAATGGGAGCTTTATTTATTGGCTGTTCGGACTCCTTGACAACTGAGACAAGAACAGAGACACTTAGGCTGCTAATGTAAAGTTAATGAGTTCAACAAACTCTAGGTTTAAAGTTTAAAAAGGGAATCCACCTGTATTACATGAACAATGAACACATTAGTGAGTTTAGGTAGTGAGGGACAACAAGAAAAAGAAAGAGTCTGACCTCAGATCACATGTTTTAGACCTTCTCTTTATGCTTTTAAGTAAACAACAGAAAACACTAGATTCAATTAGAGGCCTTTGTGCATAATGAATGAGAATATAGCCACTTCAAAATAACACAGCAGAGTCTGAGCATCTGTCTGTCATTATATTCTCTATGATTTGATGCACACTCTTTATCATTTTGCTGAAACACTCCCACCTGCCTCATGCAGCCTACCGCTCGTCTGTCATAGGTGCTTCTGCGCCCTGTCATTGTCAGGTAATTAGACGTAAGTGAGAGTGAATCACAACCAGTAGCATTCAGCCTAAGTTACAGAGAAAGGAAACCTTAAGAGTGCGTGGGAGTTGGTGTGTGTGTGCACGTGTATAAGAAAGAGAGGCATGTTTCTGCTCTCCATGTGTTGACAGGGCGCTGGGCCATATTAGCGGTCAGGCCTGGACGGAGATAATGACAGTGAGGTCAGCCGGAGTCTGTCATCGCTCTTATCACCACAAACGCACACAGCACACACACACACGCACACACACACAAGCATATTTCCCTCCACCTTTTGTTTAGTCTGCCTTGTCTACGCTGGACTTCAGCCAGGTATTGTTTGAAATGTTTTGGTAATGCCACCAGTGCCAAAATGAAACGTTTTGGCACTAAAACAGTGGTTGAATGCTGCCAAAAGATAGGCAGAATCCTGTACAGGCCTGAGCAGAATATGGACATTAACCCCTTTGTCCTTCAACCCCATTAGACACCCAACTGGGGGTGTTGGATGCTTGATTTCTAGGCTGAGATAACAGGTCAACAGTCGATGCACCATTCAAGCTGGGAATCGGGGGAATAATTTCAGGTGCAGCATGTTCTAGTCAAAGATCCACAACAAAAATGACTTGATTAATCAATGAATTTTACCCCCAACCCCCATTGTTGGTACCAACGTTGGCCTAGGCTGGCCAACAAAGGAAAAATGTAATATGGGCTATTATTAGAACCAACTCCAAAAATACACATTAGCAGGTGGTTGCTATCACTGGCTAAACTGTGCAGCTGTTAATGACTGAGAGAAAAGAAACAAGCTGAAAGACCCTCAATGAGTATTTCCTTTCATTTCTTCACTTATAGCTTGGGTTTCTTAGCAAACATGTGCCCTGGTTGGGTCCACAAATGATGACATAACTCTAACTTAGAAAACCCCATGTCCCATCCATTTTGTCCTAAAGGTCTGGCATCTGAGACGTATCTGTTTGTCCTGCTGTCTGTATTTCCTGTTACATCCAATCTGTGTCCTGTCTTCGTCTTCTGCCTCGCTGGTCTTAAAACAGCTTGAGGCACAACAGATGCGGATGCCTGTCCTCTGAGTGGAAGAGGAGAGGAGTGATAGACAGAGAGGCTGCCAGAGACACTTTTACACCAGTCTTTAAAACAAACACCTGCTGCAGAGGCTGAAGTGCCAGAGGGACATCAGAGGCCCTGCAGTCTGTAACCGCACGCCTGTGATTAGATAATGAAACTAAGCAAACAGAGTTACAACATTACAATTTATTTCAAGCCCTCAATTGGATATCCTGTACAAGCTCAGGGAAGCACACACGTCAAACGAGCAGCCAGAGCTGTAGTGGAGTGTAAACACACATAAAACGGTTTGCCCACCTCTCACATTTAGCACCAATGAGGATTTACGCAAAATTCACACCTGTTGGTCTTTCAAACTGAGCTTCTTTCTCGCAGTTTGTCTTTGTATCCTGTGAACGCAGAATGGCCATCAAATCACTTGAGCACTACAGGCATTTAATGTGTGTTAAACCCAAAGTTAATTTGCTCTGATAACTATTGAACAAGTTGCCAAACTTATTGCATATTGTCCATCTGCTTAAAACCTTTATGCGTGGTAAGTAGTTAATGTAGTGTTAACAAAAAAAATGTCTTGGGTGTATATGTCATATACTTTCTCACTCGTTTAATTGGCCTTTTTACTTTTTCTGTTGGGGTAGCTAGGTTCCACAAACACTCATTTTAGTGAGGGTACTGTCCTATAGATGGACGTTAGGAGTGGGTGTGGGGGTGGATAGAAGTGGGTACCTATGAAATGACAAGGGTGTAGGATTAAAGGTGGATATTTGGACAGTGAAAATGAGGGAACAGATTGGTTGGTCAAGAAAATTTACAATGCATTACCTAAAATTGGGTATTTAATAGTAAATTACTGTAGAAACTAGATTGTGTGTTTGCTCAATAAAGGCTAAAGTTGGAATTGGATGCTGGACCCCAAGTTCGCTCTCAGCCAGTCCAATAACATTGCTCACCATTATACTAGAGGAAAGTTGCACAGTCATCAAACCTCCATGGATTAACACCTCATAAGAGACAGAATCAGGGACCTTATGTGCAGTTTGAGGTGTCGTGTCACTGAAAGAAATTGGAAGCAATGCAGAGTGTACAACAGTGTTGTTTTAAGGTTGTTTTTTTTATACATCCATGGCTGGAAATTGCTGATTTAATTCAACCACATCATCCCAGTATGCAAAGCGCAACTGGCTTTGGGAGATTATGAACACAGGGTATGCCTTGTTTTTGGGTCAGAACAAGGCCGATCCCACCACAAACCAACTGCTGAGAATGCTGTGACAATACTGAGACCACTTCCTGAAAAGGGTCTTGGTTCATTTGTTTTTGTCTGGACTAAACTTTTACTGGAGTCTATTTAGTGCAGCAGATAAATGCATCACTAGAAGAGAATGGACAGGTTTTGAGAGGTAAACAAAAACGCAGGCATGCCAAAAAACAGTGGGGCTACTGGATAGATTCACCCTGAGTAATAAATAACTCTTTTCCCATCAGGAATCAACTCATTGTTGCAACTGAGAAGATCTGTCTCCTCAATCCCCGTCCCAGCCAGCAGTATTTTCATTCCAGCTGTGCTGTAAATCTTTCCGGTATCAAGCTGCTGCAGACAGTGGGCCAACTGTGGCTTACAGAGTCAGAATATGCAATTCGATCTGCGGTGGTTGTGTCTTTTTTCACATTACATTGTTGCGGGGGGTTCTGCGCAGATTTGACATAAGGCAGACTCACACAAGCACACACCGACACACGGGTCAACACTTGACACTTTAACTCAAACACACATTACCCAGAGCACCTTTTCGGCCCATATATTCAACCAGGGACAGAAGAAGACAGGAAGTAAGAGTGGGAGTGATGGAAAGAGAAGGATGGAGGAGAGAATGATGAGTTTTCATGAGTGCGAAGGAGACGGGTCAGCTTTAAACCAAACAGTCTGAAACACCTGGACTTATTATGTCCATATACCATTCATTAGTGTGACACTTATGACATAAGTATTGCCTGGGGAATACAAATGATACTTTGAAAAAAAGAAAGGTGAGGAACTTCTTTCCATGCTATGAGTTTAAGATTGATTGGTGGATTGGTGGTCCTTATGCTAAACTAAGCTAACCATCTCCTGGGTAGAGGCCAAGACTGGTAATCTGTTCTTATTCTGTGAAAAAGTGTTTCCCAAATTCTTCTTAAGGGTATGCCAACATTGTTAGGAGCTGACACTGGAAGGATTCTTGGAGGACCACCCATGAATTCATCAGCTCTGACCTTTATAGGGCAACTGTCATATTAACACTGACAGGCATTTTATGAGGCAAAAGAAAAAGTAGAAATCTTGAGATCAAAACATAGAGCATGTTGTTGCTAACCATAAAGTCGATCTGTGGGTGTCTTTAAACGTTTTTGTTGTTTCTTTTATTGCGCATTAAATCACATGTAGTTGCAACTTTTGCTCTGACATCAACACTGTTCAGTGTATGTCGCAGTTTTGTCACTAACAGAGCTCTATAAGGTACAACATGCTAACTAGCTTAGCCCTTAGAGACCCAATGTGTGTCAAATTACATAGTCATAAGTTTATAAGTGTTAAAGACATTATATTATGAGTATATGAAAGTGGTCCCCATGATCAAGTTGTTACAGCATTTTCTGGATTGATTCCATTAGTTACACAGATTTAGTGCTATCACATTAGGACACTCAGTTTGCTGTGATTGCTTTCAAATGCTTTTGTAGAAACAGCTGAATTGTCAATATACTTGGTAAAATCATACACACTCTGAATGCGCCTGGCATCTAGTTACTTATTGTTTCGATTCAGGGGGCTGTGATTATGCTAGAGGTCGTAGCAGGTCATTTTATACTGTTTCGGTCATGTTTCAATGAGATGGCTTTAGTGGGGACTTACATCATCAAGAAGAGAATTGGGCTCATTAGCTGTCCAAGGTAAACATTTATGCAATTCTTAGACTGTCCTGTGATGACAGTATGCA
>JAOWBC010000383.1:10745325-10762801 GCA_028566105.1 Hypoplectrus providencianus | reverse complement strand
TCTGGGGAGCATCCCACCGTTTATCTTCAAACTGGACACTCTGCAATCAGCCCTCCTGCCAATCTCTCTCTTCCCCTCTTTTTTCTGTCTTTGTTCCTTTTCTCCAAACTCTTCTTTTCTTTTCTTTCAACCTCTCCTCCTCCTCTCCACCTCTCTTTTACTCTCTGAACCCTCCCCTCCACCTCCTCTCCCCCTTTTCTCTTTCTCTCTCTTTCATTTCATTTATTCCTGAATGCCACCCTTTTCTCTAAGTCCCCCTTTTTTTTCTCTCGGCCCCCACCCTCCCCTCCTCCCCCCTCCACTTCTTCTCCACCCCTCTCTTGTTCGATCCCTGACTCAACTTTCACATTCCTGGAGCATTCCTGTAGGATTAGCCTTTAGCATTCTCAGGCTATGCAGAGGCCACAGCCCCCCCACTGTGACGGTGGCAGGCACTAACGGACGAAAGAGAAAAGTGTGTGTATGTGTGTGTGTGTGTTATCCTCTCGCGCTCTTTCATCACCACCCTCCTCCACCTCCACCTCCTCCTCCTCCTCCTCCTCTCTGCTGGCCGCCCCAGCTCCATCACAGTCAGCAACCCTCGATCCTCAGTGGTGTCCTGGCACACAGCGTAACTGTGCAGCAATATATCAGCAATTTATCAACAAATTATGAAATTAGCAAGAACTAATGACTATTAGTCTGTATTGTCTACCTGATAAGCCAAGGACATATATCACATTTGTAGGCCCAGTGTTTGAACAACACGTGGTGGAAGAAGTTTGCAGATCATATATTTAACCCAGAAGTTAACTTTTATTTGCTGTTATTTTACTTTCCACTGTCTCAGTTTAAAACATGTAAGATACTAAAGATTTCTAAAAAAAAAAAAGTAGATCCAATTGATCCACTTGTGCCAACCATGCTATGCTATCCTGTCAAGAATGACCCTCCAACTTTAAGCTAAAGTTTAGCTTGGGAAAAATTAGCATGGCCAATTTCCAAAGGTCCCATAAACTCTGACTTCAATATATCTTGATGAAAATGGGTTCTCGTACCATTTTTGACCTACACGTACCTAATTCTGATAGCTTTTTTGCTATTGGTTAAACTTATTAACCCCTCAGAATCTGTTTTCTTTCCCACAGGCCGGTGAGCCACATACTACATTACTGTATGTGTCTCCACTCTCCGCTAGCTTAAAACAAGATCGCGGGCTGCATGGTCTCTTGGCCGTTGCTCATGGCCTTACGAGCCTACATTAGCATCTAAACATGACATATACAACATATTTGTGATGCTTGTCTTGATTCCTATGGATGGTTACATCCATAGGAATCAAGACAGCATTATGTTCTTTTATGAACAGTTGATGTTAGCCTTTGTTGTAAGCTAACGCTAGCCTGCTAACTCTAGCCCCTATCGATCACTTTGCAGTTTAACAAATCAAATGAAATGAGTTTTAGTTGGTCACAGTGACATGCATATTTTGTTATTGTTAATCTCTTTTATTTTTCTGCATACTGGCGTTTCTAAACAGGTTTATAATTGTATAAAATGGGTATAACAAGAAAGCCTAAACTCAATTAACCTTAATATATTAAAGTGTGATGAAGTTAGTGCTTTGAATAGACATTTCAATGTAGTGAGAAAGAACATTTTATTGAAAATTATTTTAAAATGAACATGGTTTGCTTCTTTTTTTTTTTTAGGAAGATTTGTACCTAGGATTTTCCCTGAAGTCTGTAAAATATAATTTGTATGAAAGAACACATCTGCTACACCACAATAATTAATAAAGAATATTCTGACCCATATTTTCCCAGATCTATATTGCAATTACAATAAAATTCAGAAAAACTGTTCAACCCAGAACATTTTGAACCTGTTTTACCAAATAAAAAGGTTTAGAGTTCATTTTCTTAAAGCTACTTAAAATGCAATGCTAAAAATAATTTATGACTTCATAATTTAATAATTTAGGTCCAGACTTGTTGACGATATAATTTCTCTCTTAAGGAGCAGAAGTGCCTTAATCTTATTTTTAATGACTATGCTGCCCTTCCTGCTTGGCCCAATTTAACTCGCACTGTAAAGTGAACTGTTCATCCATCTCGTCTCTCTCTCCGTCTCTCTGATGGAGCGCACGGCGGCCAGCGGCACCATCGGCACACGAAGTAGATTAATGTTTATTTCACTCACACTAATGATCCTCAGCACCACGGGTGGCATCTTGTATTGATCCATACCAATTACTGTCAAACTGCCCCTCCTGGTAGTTTTACAAAGAAAGATGGGACTGAGAAAAAGAAAATGAAAAACCTTAAAGAGAAAAAGGGCCAAATGGTATATAATAATAAAAATAAAACTATTGTGGCATCTGCAGAGACACCATATAATAACCTGATGCACATTCACATCTATATCTGCACCTTTCCCCTGACTCTCTTCTTCTTCTTCTTCTTCTTTTATCCGGGCCTTCAAGTTAAAAGTAAAGCACTATGAGGTAATCACAGCCTTTTTCCTGTTTGCTCTTCTGTTTCTATAAGGGGGCTTTGTGTCGAGTCAGTGTTACAAGCCAAACTAGTAGCACCGGCCTACCACATGTGGAAACACTCACATCACCTCCCAGGACAAAAAAACTTGGCAGCGACAGATGGGAGGAGGAGGGGGTGAGGAGCGAGAGGAGTAGAGAATGAGTGTGTGTGTGTGTGCGGGTGAGAGAGGGGGAGAAAAATAGAGAGACCCTTTTTGCTCAGAAGTATCACCTTACTTCAGCCAAAATAAAAGTGCGATCAGAGCCAAAGACGCACCTCAAAAACCTCTCAGCTGTTTCCCCCTTCTCTCCTGCCAACATGACTCATTTTATCTGCACCTCCCCTCCCTCCCTTTCCTTTCCTCTCCCCCTTCTGTCACACCGTCAGCCTCACTCCTGTGCATGAATTTATGCACATAATTTAACACTTGAGGATCCTTTCTGCTTTTTAAAGGCATTGTTTCTCTCAAATATTCAAAGTCTCCTTTATACCCACTGTGTTCGTCAACTCTTTTCACTCCCTCCGCTGCTAATTTCCCTGCTTATCCAACTCCATATCTAAATCCCTGTCTCCTGGCTCGTATTGCAGCTCTTTCTACGAATGTACAGTACAGTATTCTGTTCCTCCACATCAAGCTGATTGCTTTCTGTCAGAGTGTACCGCTGTAGGGGCCCCAGGAGGCCCCCGGTTCCTCACATCTAAACATCTGTCCATCCCATTACCGTAGCTGCTGCCGAACCTGAGCCCCTTTTACTCATGCTGACAGCAACGCTGGCGAGAACGGGAATGATATCCAAGGGAATGCCGGCGTTCCCGGGTGTCTCCTCAAAGCTACTGATTATGTGAGCCAGCTGGTTGAGAGACGTGAGGAGTCGCCAGGCGGCGTTCCGCAGGGCATCCGATAGGGCCCCGGATGTTTTCAAAGTATGGGTATGGTTAGGAGCATGGAGAGGGATCAGTGTGAGGATGGGAATGCCTGCTCTCCACGCCGGGCATCAGTCGACTGGGTCGTTTGGTTGGAATGTGGCTCAGGAAACCCATAATGGGGCTTACTGTATGTGCTGTCTGGATGACTGTTGTCTTTTAGCACTGAGAGGTACAGAGGAAACGGATATGGCCAGGGGTGGTGGTAGTGATGATGATGATGATGATGATGATGATGATGATGATAATGATGATGAGGATAAGAAAAACAACAATAACTTTTTCCTCTCCAAGACGGAAGCAAAGCAGCCTGACAACCCTAGAAATGACTTTTACATGCTCCAGATGAGCAGCAGCAAATTTGCACGTTTGCGATAAATGAAAGATAATGGTTTATAATTTCAAGCAACAAAATGAAAAAAAAAAAACATTAATTGTGTATGTATTATGTATCTGCAAGGACACAAAATGCTGATACTGAACACATCAGCAAACATTCACTTACAACACACTTCATATGTCTTTTTAAGGCTCATTAACTCTCTCTTTCGGTAAAGAAAAACAGATTTCAAATGATTTAACCGTCACTGCCTGCATATATCCTTTAAATTTGCTTTGATGTCAAGTGATACATCCGAAAAAAGGGCTGCCCAGAAGAACAATTTTTGGACAACAAACAAGGCGACAATGCAGGAGGCTGTTAAAAGAAACAAAACGTGCAAATGGAGATTTTTTTCTCAATAATATTAATTATATGCGAGTAAAATTTCTTCATTGTGTCCTATGGCCATGAATTGCTTGAACTATCGGCAACACCATTTTGTTTGTATTTGTAAGATCTCAAAAAAAACCAGTTGGTACAGAAGGCTCTGTACCTAAAGTTTGGCATCAATGAGCCTTTCCAATAGCAGCTCTTGTAGGATATGATCACCGGATCAGAATAATGCAACAAAAACAGAACTATCGTCTTTCTTCATCTCCAGAGGGCTTGGAGGCTCGTTTCTTTCTGACTCCAGATACCCGGTTATTTAAAATGTTCTATTTTTAAATGTGGAGTCCCAGGACCCAAATGTTGCTGACCCCAGCGACATCATTTGAGAGCATTTATCAGGTTTAGTTCAGCTCCATTTGGAGTCACAAAAGGCTTGACAAGACTATCCTTTTACATGTGCAGTAACTGAGATGCCGAGAAAAACATTGATGCATAAAATCAACCCCTTAAGTTTCAAGAAAAGTCGTTCTTTGTCAAACAATTTCCGTTAACCAGAAACACTAGCTAAATCATAATCACACCAGTAGTCCTGCTTTCAAAGATGCCTAAACCTTCGTTGGATTCAGGATCTGAACCCCGACCACCAGTGTCAAAGAATTCACCTCAAAGTCCTCTATTCTGTGTGTGAAACAGAAACGTAGCTCTTCAATAGAAGATCCTAATCCCAATGATTGACAAAACCATTTAGTAGCATACTGTATAAACAATATCAATGTCGCTAAACTGTTGATGAAAGATGGTCGAGTGAGCCTCTGAGGCGTGAAAACACAGCAGCTTGTGAACAGCAGCAAATCTGTGTTTTCAAGTGGCATTGATGGAGGACAGGCTGCCTCCGCTCTGCAGGGATAGTCAATAGCAATTCCAGGGTGAAACTGGAATTTGTGGACCAACGGGAGACGGTTTAGAGATGGATGAATCCACATCCATCAAACACCAGCCATAGTTACCAAACCAGAACCCTTTCCTGAATAATCACTCAAAACAGGACCCGTTTCAGCCGTGCCTGTGTTCTTCATTGTGATGTGTTTGACTCATTTTTTTTTGTTTCGCAGCTTTGTCAAGTGTCAGGGCGAGCAGGTGACGCAGGATGGGAGCAGATCCGCGGTGATTTGTCCTTCAGATGGACTCGAACAGAATCCCTCCCTGAGCGTGCTGTGACTTTGACCTCCTGTGTGGCCGGATCAGATAAGAGCTACAGGTAAACACAAACACTGTGAGAGGAGGGAAAACAAAGCCTGGGTGATAAACGACACCCCCCACCACCACTACACACACACACACACACGCAACTCATACTCTGACTGAGACAAAAACCTGCTCTAATGCAGGGATGCTCTTGCATACACACACACACAAACACACACAAGTGACCTATCACCTTTGATTGTGGCACATTGAGTAATGAGGGGTCATTTGCTTCAGTTAAATATGTTTAGGTTGTCGGGAGGGTTACGGCCAGAGGCACAACCACATGCAGACACACTCACAAAGAGTCACACACATATGTCCCCTTACATGCATATAAATAGACACATTTACACACACTCCTTTTGATACATAAATACTAACAGGGACAGCCACCCACATGCAGATGCGTAGATGCAACTGCAGATGCTGCACACGCACACACACACACACACACACACACACAGACCCCTCCCCACACACACACTACGCGCTTGTCTTGTGTAAGTGAGATGTCTTCTGTTTCAACAATGTGTGCAGTGTGCTGCTGCTTGCCTTTTCTTCCCTTGGCAGAGTTACCCAATCCCCCTGACACGCATTCTGCATGGATGACGGCGAGCTCTTCTCATGACGCCGCTGGAGCCACCCGTTTAGTTCCGCCTCGGCTCTGTACACGCACAGTTCACGGGGTCAGAGGGTCGAGGGGCGCTGCCAGGGTGGGACCCACTGTGTGTGTGTGTGTGAGCGGTTATGAAGACCTCAGAGACTCTAATGGGACGCTTTGATCCGTCCTTGTCCGAAGATGTAACATCTGACCGAGGCCTCTTGTATTACTGGGTCCCAGTACAGCGGCGTACAGTGTGGAGAGATATTACCCACACTGGGTTTGCGCTCTCAAGAACATAGGAACAAAAAGCCCCAAAGAACCTTGTGTTGCTGGGGCGATCAAGTAGACATGTGTGTGTTCATGTATGTGAGTGTTTGCATTTGTGTGTGCCTGCCTGTGGCTATGCCCTCACCTCCGCTGACCCGCAAGAAAGAGCTCAAAGGCGCAGAGGTGGCGCTCTCTGACCTCTGACAGAATCCTAGCCAAATTAGATAACTCCGCTCATTTATTATTGCAAGTCGGGACGTTCCACGGATACCACAAGAACGCGCTCAACAATCAACCGGCTGTTGTTTTGTTACCACTGCTGGCCCAGACCCGCCTCGTTCATTCCTCATTAGTGTACATATGGTTTACTCTATTAGCATGGTGGTATTGTGAGATCACAGACAGGGAGATCTACTGATGATTTTATAACAGAGTGAGTCAGCGAATCAGCCTTGTCGATTCTGGCACGAGCATGCCGGCGAGTGGCTTCCCTGGAAGCACGCTTTGAACGGCTTTACGGCTTCGTATCGTGGGAGAATGAAGTGAAACATTTGAATCGAAACCAAATGAAATCTAAACCCCTTTTGTCCATAATTGGGTGGCTTTTTTTCATGCGCAAGCTTCTGCATGCAGCGCCTGAGCCAGCAACACCCCAGAGCCTCTCCCCAGCTGATTCCCAGAGAAAACAAGTTGCAAGGCCTGTGAGACTTTCAATTAAGACACACTGAGCTGGTTATGCTGAGCCTGAGGTCTGGCATGCAGCTCTCATACTCTCTCACGTTTTATGATGCTCACCAATCTATAAACTCACTTATAATAATATTGCAGAGGCAGTAAAACAGAGGCTTATTTATTAAGGTGCACTGAAGTGTGTGTATGTGTGTGTAGAGGCGTGTACGGGAGTATAACTCAATATACGACTGTGTGAAAGTGTGGAAATACATAATTGCCTTTTGTTTATCTCTTCTTTATCCCAGTGTGTGTGTGGGTGTATTCCGAGCAAACACACAAGTAAATGCATGCTTGTGCCATCAGGAACAGGATATGTGCCCTGTAGACTGGGGTTTGGCATGACAGCACGAGAGGCTGGTTTATAGTGGATGAAACTGGCACGCGGTCATGTTGTGACGCTGCATATTGCGTAAAAACACAGAAGAACACAACACAACAGTCAGAACACTGAAGGGGAGAAAGAGGGTGCAGCAGCACGAGGGAGTGAGAAAGAAACAAAAGCTGCTTTCACACATTCAGGCTCCTCGTTCGCTGCTAATGGGAAGTTAAGGGCTGATGCTGCAGTGTCAGCACATTTTAATAGCAATTTGATTACTCAAGAAGTAGTGAGATTACCTCTTACTCTCCACTCAGCTCTATATCTCTGCTATGGGCCTGCATGTTTCCACTGGCCCATTCCTTCAGCTACCTGTGTTTTAATAACGACATAAAATGTAATATTTCAGAACTGTCACAATGCTGACAGCTGATCTGTTTGGCACCACTGGCATTGCGTAACTGAACAGAAAATGAAATCGCACTGTACCATTTTGTTTCATCACTACAACAAAATGGAATAAAACAGAGAAGAACAGAACAGAACAGAACAGAACGGTGTAGTATAGAGCTGACTAGAATAAAAATACAAGTGGTAGAATAGAATACAATGGAATCGAGCCAAGACATAGAATAGAACAGCACAGAACATAGTTAATTAGAAAAGAATGGAACAGAGAAGAGCAGGGTTAATGTAATGGAGCATAACAGAATGGAACATATTAGAAAAGAGTGGAATAGAATAGAGTAGAATAGAATAGAATAGAATAGAATAGAATAGAATAGAATAGAACAGAACTGGTTGAATGAGAAAAAATAACTGATTAAATTAGAATAGTATGAAAAATGTTAAAGAATAGAAATGAGCAGAAAAGAATAGAATAGAACGATTATGAGTGGGATAAAACAGAACTGAACTGACTGAATAAGAATGAAACTGAATAGAATAGAATAGAGTAGAATAGAATAGAAAAGAATAGAATAGGTTAGACTAGAATACAAAGGAAATGAGTTGAATAGAACAGAATAGATCCAAATAAGAACAGAATGGAGCATAACAAAATGGAACGTAATAGAATAGAATAGAATAGACTAGAATAGAATAGAATAGAATAGAACAGAACTGGTTGAATGAGAAAAAATAACTGATTAAATTAGAATAGGATGAAAAATGTTAAAGAATAGAAATGAGCAGAAAAGAATAGAATAGAACGACTATGAGTGGGATAAAACAGAACTGAACTGACTGAATAAGAATAGAATAGAATAAAATAGAATAGAATAGAATAGAATAGAATAGAATAGAATAGAATAGAATCGGTATCAACAAATGGTTGGTCTGGTGCATCTCATATCCCAGCGTAAACAATAATGAATATTAGGAGATTCTTTCCAGCCCTCCTACACATCCTGCTTCCTATAGCCCGTCGTGCTCCTCAGGCCCTCTGCTTCCTTCCAGGGTTACAGCCCAGGCCTTGGCCTTTCACCAGGTGGCTCCTGTCCAGCCACCAGCCCCGCACACCCCACACACCCCACCCTGTCTGGAACACAGACCACCTAATTTAACTGTCTGCTGTTACCTTTCCACACTTTGCGAGACCCCCTGATTACTGACTGTGGTTATCTGGTTAGTGATCATTTTCTAGCTTTTGTTTTGTCTTCCCGATGCACAGCAAATAGGAGAGGATGTGATCGGGGAAATACCTGCGAGTAAATTTAGCATACTTTTACAGTCAGCGGAGTGTGACGGACATCCTACCTGCTGTTAAAGTGTCTTCACGCACCACACCCTTTCAGAACTGTGCAGGAAATCACTAAACATGAATGATTTTCAGTCATTCTTGGCCAGATTCCATCACATATCCAGCAGCTCTGTCTTCCTGCCTTCACCTCAACTCACTTCCACTCTCCTTACAATCCCACTGGGCCGACATGCGTTTGTATATTTTTTAACACAACAAAGAGTCTTCCATGTTAATATTTGCATTGTGTTTTTATCTCCTAGATTTCTGCATAATGACGACTTTAAGCTCTTTTTTTCCCTGCTTATCTTGTTTGGCCTCATAAGTGTGTGTATGTTATTAAAAGGGAAAGAGCGCGGCGGATGTACAATGCGGACTCCTGCTCCAGACACCTCAGTAACAATCAGAGGGTCTCCGCTCAGTTTCCTGTTTGACTTTTTATTGGCTGCATGCAGTCATCGGCGCGGCGACACAGACAGGAAGTGCTGCAACACGACGTGATGGACAAATGGACAGGAAGATTAAAAACACGAGCAGAGAATGTGCGGATACACTCCCTAATCTATTTCAGGCTTTGAAAATACACACTGACACACATAGACATGAACACACACACACACGCACTGAGGATGCTTTGCTTCCTGCCCTTTGCCACCAGTGAGTCAGACATTTTTACTCTTGCTGTGTGTTTTGTTTTGAATACCTTTCTCTTCCTTTTAGAAGTCAAACATCATCAAGCCTGTTTTGCGGTTACATGACATGTGAGAAAGCCACCAGTGTTTATACAGTAGAGCGTTTAGGGCTGCCACTTTAACAACATACACACACTGTTTGTATAAAGCCGCACCGTATCATGAGAGTTAAAACAAGAAGCCTGTACACGGTATTTTGCTGGATAAACTTGTTGTCTTTCTGCATTTTGTGCCATTTCAACATGCATGTATTAAGAGAAGTGGATATATGACTCAAATGCTGCTCAATAAAAGTTGCACCAGCATCCAAAATGTTTACTTTCTTAAAATATGAAAGCACTGTGAGGATTTAGCCTGATTTAAGCTTAGAATTTGGCTTAATTTCTGCAAGATCAGTGGAAATTTGACCACAGCCTGTAAAAAAAAGGTGGATGTAGTAACTGTTGGTTTAAAAATAGAATTTTGGATTTGGGTTTGGTGTTGTGGCTCTCCATGTTGTTTCAAGGAACCAGAAGTGACCATATTTGGACAAAAGGTTGGAGCTGTGGTAAAGAGCTCACAGTCACACACCCAGTTGAATAATAAAATCAACAATTATTATGGTTGTATGAGTGTAATCAAAAAAGTCAGTAATTGAGTGGCACTAATCACTGATGATGTTTATTAAGCTATTTGTTTTATTATTCCTATCTATCTAAAATATATGTATACGTATCATTTAATAAAGTTTTATGTAACTCTCTGGGTACATTTGCAGGGTGGTGAAAAATCATTGTACAACAATAAATAAGGCATTTTTCCATTCTAGCTAAAAAAGTTACTATATAGATTATTGATTAATTTTTCACATTTAAAATCAGTACCGGCATCCGTCTCAAAAAGCCCATATATGTCAGGCTCTACTCATTAGGTAATGTTTACTGCGGTAATAAATCAAGTGAAAACTTCTTTACAATCAGACTCCTATTAGCAGTCAGTGGAGTCGCCCCCTGCTGGCCTTTAGAAAGAATGCAGTTTGAGACACTTTTATATTAGTCTCACTCTAAACCTGGAGATAGCGGCTTGTGTTAGATGTGCAGTTTAAAAGAGGTTAAAAAGTTTAATGAACTGCCTGAAAGATAAATTATATGACTACTAGATGACTGGTTAGATTTTTGGCATGTCGGAAGTTTTGGCTGCTTTGCAGATTTCGCATATGGCTACTGTGGAATGCTGTGAACTTCCCTGCAGAACTTCACATTACTTCACTGCCAGCTCAATTGATCCGTACAGCCCGAGCCACTGGTTACAGTCCTGTTTTTAAGAGGCGTGTCTTCTCCTCCTTTTCCATGCCCACTTCCCATCTCCCAGCCCTGTTCCCAGCGGAGTTCCCAGTAATCAGCGCTCCTTTGATGGGGAAGCAGTGCAGGGAGAGGCACAAGGGATTACGACTGAAACAGCCGGAGCTTTGGTTACAGCCTCTATGTTTTCTAAGCCTGCACAACGGCAATCTGGGAATTTTCCACGGAATCATAGAAAAAGAGATGGTGGGGAACAAAGCTCTTTGCATACGTAATCACAGAAACATGTACATATGTGCAGTTTTATGTTGGATGAAAAACATGCACAAGGTACCTTGAAATATTCTGTAACAATCAACAAACCAATCGATGCAGTAGTTTTACTCCACCAAGGGACAATATGGTGGCAATGAGGAACATTTTGACCATGAGTCAAAGGTCAAGGCCCCCCAACAACCAAGGTCTGAACATCCTCACAAGCAAAACTTACCCCTCACTGCTCTAGAAGAGTTTTTAAACCAAGAAACAACTGACGTAAATGAAGTGAGTCAGCCGTGCTAATTAATGCACACTCACTGAATAATATGTTTTCCTCGTTTTGCTGCTCTCTAATTATCATCTCTTCTCTTCTCATTATGTAGAACAAACAGCAAACACAACATCTCCACCTTCTTTCCTCTCATTTTTATTCGATTTTTTCCTTCTTTTATTGTTATGTGCCTCTCCCTAACTATCATCATCAAAGCTCCTATTAAGAAGCATCCCCACCAGGGATTAGTTATAATAGACCGCTTTATCACATATTCATTTTAAGATCTTTAATTCCCCTGAAGAGTACATCTCTCATATTACTGTATCGGTGCAGGCTGGGTATTCCATTACATCATGACCTTCTTTCGGGGCCTCATTAGCCCGCTCGTTATCTCATTAGCAAATTGAGTGGACCTCGTTAGCACCTGCAAGCTCCACCAGGATGGTGCTGGTTAACAGTGTGCTGTTTGTTAATGAGATTGATTTATCAGATACCCAAGTGCTCCACTTTTTTTTTATAACCATTTTGGGTGGATTCAGCACTCAAGGAAAACCCTCTGAGAAGGGCTGTGCTGGAAAACCATTTTATCACCATGAAGGACATCGAGCCAAGGCCAGCGTGTGCATCATCTTACCAACCTAAAGCCAGACCTAGCAGCCATAAATTTCGACCGCAAGCTTGAGTCACCCGCTGCACGCTGCTGTTTAGATGGTTGAGAGGAATGTTTAACTTAATAGATAGCAGCCTCCTCTTCTGTGTTGGCAACAACAAACACGCAAATACGTTTAGAATAGCAGGAAGAGTGGTTTTCCCTTCAAAAGGATGAAAAACACCAACAAACAACAGCTCTGTGTTTCCTCCTAAAGAGCTTGTTTGAATTACTTCTTTATTTGTGTTAAGGGCCTGTGCATTTCTGGAAGTGGACAGCCTGAGGAAAGAGGGGGTTGGGGGTGGAAAGTTGAGGGTGTCTTTTGGGTTAATTTGGCTCCATTTTGTTGGTGGTCATGCCGAAGTTTGTATCGCCCAGAGGGACATGCTGTTTGGGGTGGAGGGGGGGGGTGCAATTTTTTTCAGAGGGGACACAAATGCACAGAGGAAACACTGGTAGCACTTAAGAAAAGCCAAATAAACAATTTGAGTCCAAATGATTCACAGGTGCGGGCAGCAGGACCGCCATCTGTGGCAGGGTCTACGGTGGCACCCCTCCCGTCGCGGCGGTGGCACGGTCCTCCGTAAGAGCTCGATTATGTAATCGCTTCAGCTGTTGGTAGGGCTCAAACCAAACCACAGAGGGAGGGAAGATGGGTGCTGTTGACTTTTTGGTCTTGCTGTTCAGAATTTGTATTCCAATAGAGCTCCATGAATAACTCTGTGTGTGCTCGCATGTGTTCAGAGTTCTCACATTCCCTGTGTATTTTTTTAGGATCTGCTACAGTATGAGTATGCTGTTCTCGACAACTGGCTGGTGACTATTTCACAACACATCCCTCTGTAAAGCTGCGGTCACGCCACAAAGTCAAATCCCTCATCCAAATGATAAAGATGGAGCCGGAAGCTCCGTGAAGTTCTGGCTACCAGAAGTGGTGGCTTTGCAAAGTCAAGACTTATGAGGTAAATGTTTAAGATCTCAACAAGTTCTAATGCATTCGTCAGCTAATGCTATTGAACCAGACCTACTGGTTAAATTACGCACTGACCTTGAGTTATTCAGGTCAGGAAAGCCCATTGGTACCCTGCCCAAGCATTGGTGCCGGGCCAATCAAAGTGCTTGAATGCAGTGCAGGGCGGGCTTTGCCAATAAATGCAGTTATTGGTCAATGACATTTATTTACAGGTCAAATTTCATCAAAGCTAAACTTCATTTATAACATCTAAACGGGTTAATTTTGCTTCCTTGGGCGATTCATCTGATTACTGTGATTCCACTGGAAAGCATTGATATGGCTGCAAAATGTCCTGGTTATAGAAAGACCTTTAAAAATGCAACAGTGGCTAGTGGAGTACATGGTCTTTTGACAAAAATACCACACATTTGGGTAGAAAAAAAAAGTTCTGGGAGAAAGTGGTTCTTTTAACAGTGTGTGTTTAAATATATTGGATTATTCCTGCAAGACTGGAAACAGGGAAATTGCATCAACATCAGTAATCTCAATGCACTTATGCAAGTTAAAACTCTCCGAGCACAAAACAACTCAATAATGTTTGAAACAGGCGCCGAACACGACACACACAATGCAGCTTTTTTGAACAACTCTCCTTTCAATGATGGCCGCGGCAGTCAAAACCTTAACTTGATTAGCGGGATAAACATCAGCTCAAAAGCATTAGTGCGGTATGGTAAAGTGGTGACCTCACTGATAATGCACACACACACTTAGCAAGCACTAAAACTAAGCTCGGCATGGGCAGCTGCCAAGGCCAATCAAAGCCCTCTGTACATCCTGGGAGCAGCTGTCGCGTCCAATCGTGGCTGCACGTGTGTCATCTGCCTTTCAGTTGGAAATGAAGTTCAGAATGGCGTAGTGTGAAGCCAACAGCATCGCTCTTTATGGCTGCATGTGTCTTCCCCTCAGGGGAAAGGAAGGATTGCATTTATTCAAACTCAGGATTAAAAATAGATTTTAAGACAAATGCGGCTAAACATTTTTATGATCAAATTTAAGATTCAAAAGCTGATTTAAGAACAGCTTTGCAGCAGAAGCCTAAATCTAGATATGTACAAGCTAAAAACAAACCCAGCTGCCTACTCTGAATATTCATGAAAAGTCTGGAGCTACATTTCCTCTCTTCCTCTGAGGTCCCTCTAATAACAGGTTGGTAGTCACCTTCCCAGCAGGCAGTGGAGACTCCCACTATTTTACCCACCATTACTTCCCCTAATAAGCCATCAAAGTCCTATCAGGGCACACAAGGACCCAGGCAGACTCAGGTGACCTCGGGTGACCTCTGCACAGGTCAGTTCCTGTGCCCAGGGGCGCCTCGGGGATCGTGGTGAGCCAAAGGTCATGAAAAGGGGGGGAAAAGATGGGATGATGGGAAAAGGGATTTCTTTAAAAAAGATGGAAGATTTCCCGTCTAACATACACACACAACTCAGTCCTGATTATCAGAGGATAACCAACTGAGGTGTAAGTGTTCTCCAGAGGGGGGTGGGACAGAGGGACGCTGTTTCCTCTGCTTCTGAGCACAAAGTGTGTCTGTGGTGAGGTCAGCTGGTGACAGCTGAACGCTCCCAATCTGTACACCTCAGCCAGCTACTGCTTCACAGACTTACTGAAAAGGCTGATTCATGCATTCATCCTGGTAGCAAAATGATTCACAGCTTACACACACACACACATGCTACACAAACACATTTGGACCCCAAGCAGGGGCTGAGAGGTCTTAACACAATCACCTTTTCTTCTTTGTTGGAAGGCAGGAAAAACAGTGGTGCGACACGGCGGCTTCTCTGCCCATGTGGAAAGACTCATGGGAGATTATCGCAGTGTAGCCCGGGCCGGGGCCGAACAAGGGCCCAGCTGTTGAACAGGAAGTCACCTCCGGCACGGCTCTGCGCCGCCAGCAGTCCTTCCTCGCTGCCTGGCCGCCAGCCGGTTGAGGGAGGAAAGTCAAAGCTGACACTGATATAACAAAGTTTTAAGAAAGCTTTCAGTGTGTTCGGACTGTGTGTGTAAATCTGAAAGAGACGGGATGGAGACAGAGATGGAGACATAAGGTAATAAAAAGGGAGAGTTTGAGGAAATGGAGTGTATGAAGGGGAGGATGTGTTTGAGATTGATTAAGAACATTTTCAGGTTGAATAAATCCTGCTGAGCGGGAGCACACTTTGACTTCACAAGGACGTGTTTAATACTGAACAGAAATTTGAAACTGAACGGATATCAGCTGAGAAAGTGAAAGAAACTGTCCCACAGCTGCAGCCCTGTCAGTGCAAACTGTACTGCTTTCACACACACACACACACAACGGACATCTGATGGAGCGACCACAAAGAAATGTTGTAAACAATCTTTTTGAATGACATTTACTACCAAGATTGTGCCACAGTCTGCGCACAGCTGAGCCATACGGCTTCTTTTGACGTCTGGAGCTTTGATGCGGCTTCAGATGTGCCGCCTACGCAACTGCAGAGAGAGAGAGAGAAAGAAAGAAATTTGTTGAAAGGAGAGGGAAAAATAGAGGGACAGAGATGCATAGAGAAAACACAACCTCCCCTGCCAGAGAGAGAAACACTCAGTCATTAGCATTGCAGATGCTAGCGATAGGAAGTGTGAATGGGCCTCATGCATACAGCCTGAATCCGAGCATTGTCCGAGGACTGCGCACTGGCCTTACTGTACGGCCGAGTGTGGGAGTGAGAGTCAGGATCCAGTGTTCTGCAGCGGTCGGAATTCACTGTGGATATGTGTGGGATTCAAGGCTTTCCTCTTATCACAGCCAAATGTCAAAGTGAGGATGTAGCGGCGCGGAAACAGAATAAAGCATAGCAGGAATACTTCTCGGGCTGTGTCAGCGGCATACTTTGCATTCAGCAGCACACTCAAGTGAGGCGCTCTCTTATTCCAGCTTCCAGACCTCCAGCTGATATAACAGGAATATGCAGATGAAGATACATCCTCCCAGTGTCTATTTCCACACACAGTCATTTATTTATGACAGTGTAATCAGCTTGAGAGTTTGCACTGGATGATTCAATCTGATAAGTGGGTAAAAGGTGAGGAAGTCCCCTGGAACTTGTTGACAGCACAGGCCCCCTTTGTAGTTTTTTGTTATCTCCTTTAACCTCCGTGATACCTCATCCAACATGATCAAATGCGGCCTAACAATGTTAGCTCTGCCCTAACCACAACCTACACTCCCTCATGACCCTCATTAACCGACTACGTCTGCCCACTGCATGGTCCGTCGGTTCTGTTTGAAGTGTGCGTGTGTCACTGTCTCCTCCAGCTCTGTGACAGATGACCCGACGACCTTGTCCTTCAGAGGCCGGAGGATCAATAAATACAAGGGCTCCTGCTGCCGCCATCAAACAAGCTGAATCCGCTGTGTGTTCGGATGAACGTGTGTGATTGCACATATGCGTGTGTGTGTGTGTGTGTGTGTGCACGTGCATAATCCTACTTACAGCTGGTGTAATTCTGATTCTGGAGACTGGGAATCAATATAACGGGGGGTGTAGCAGTTGATTAGCATTAAACATGTCTATTGATCAGGAGCGTTTGTGCTGAATATTCCCTGATGCACACTGGTGGGTGTTTAAACACACGCCACATTCATCTATAGGCCCTCTGTAAACACAGTTTAACAAATGAGTGTGGATGTTTACAATGCGGCCATTTTGCTGCTGCTTCTTCACAAAGTTACTTAAAATAGTGGGAAAAATTGATGCTTGCTCAGCAGTTACAGCAAATGCAAAAGTTCTCTGTGATTTTATGATCTGATCATTGACTCGATAAAAGAAATTTATGTAGCCCCCGGGTGTGAAAATTGAAGCCAATGCAGAAGTTTCCTAAAACTATTCTTTTGAATGACAAGCAGGGGACCACTCCACTGGCTGCAAAAACGCTGTCAATTGTATAGAGGGCTATGAGAAAATGAGGCAGGAAGATCCAGTTTGCAGATAATTTTTGCTAGCCGAAATATGCATCCGAATTAAAATCACTGTTAGCATAAATTACGAGTGCACCTTGCTAACCATGCTAGCTAAAAAGCAAGCGTTAGCAGATGTGTTAGCATTTGCGATGTTGTACCCTGCTGCTTAGCAACCACAGGCCCAAATAAAGGCACCTTTGGTTGCAAAAAAATGCTACTGCTAAATGCTGCTTCAACTGTAATCTACAAACCAATGGGTGGCATTATGGAGGCTTCATCTACTTCTTCCAATGACCAAATACATCAAGAAGTTGTGT
>JAOWBC010000383.1:10716778-10730798 GCA_028566105.1 Hypoplectrus providencianus | reverse complement strand
CATTGCAAGATAGGGCATTTATATTAGATTCATGTGGTGCCTAAATAATATGAAAAAAAATCCTGATTGTATGATTCAAAACATTGAAAGAAAGTGCTCTCTTATTGCCCTTTAATTTTATTTATGTATCTTTATCAAGATATTTACCTTTACACTTACAATCCTTAAAACTTTAGATCTAGAAAGAAAGTACAATTTAATAGTGATGTAAAAAGTCATACTGTGTGATTTTAGATGTGTGTTTTGGAGGAATTTATTAGGGATAAAATATTATATTATCATATTATAATCCAAGTGAAACGTATTCTTCTGTTCAGTAGCCTTGGCAGCACTATGAACTATGTCCATTAAGCAAATCCAGCATTAAATCAACACAACCACGCTCTTTCCAAATCACTGAGTCACCTTTCAAACAAACGGTACCTGTGGCTGTGATAACACTGCACTGTTTGCCTCCCAGCCCTTTTTCTTTCTGTCTGTCCGTCTTTCTGCCCTTTCTTTTCTCTTTGTGTGTGTGTGTGTGTGTGTGTGTGTGTGTGTGTGTGTGTGTGTGTGTGTATGTTTGGACCAGGAAGCAGCCTTCTTATCTGAACACACAACCCCGGCGGACAGCAGGGCAGCCTGTGGAAGCTCAACTCTGGGTAAACTTTGCCTTAACTTTGAAGCTGGCCGTGTGAGTGCTTGTCCTCGGGGCTGCCCGGAGCACTCGGCACCGGTGGCTCTCCAAAGAGGAGGTCAATGGGACAGGTAAACAGGAAGTGCCAGGGCGGTGATTGACAGCCTGTTTGGACACAAAGAGATGGATAGTCAGAGATCGCTGACTCACTGACAAATCACCACTCACTGACCGGATTTAGAATAAAGATGCTGCAGGGCATGGGAGGAGGGGGGGGGTCTCTCTTCTTCCCTCGCTCTCTTATATTAATGCATCGCCAATTTTTCACTTCTGCGTATTGAATATTCCGTCTCGGTTATTTCCATACATTCATCATCTGCCTGTTTCACATTTTGTGGTAACTTGCTGTCGTTTTTATTCAGAGTGAGGAGATTTTTATGGAAAACTGCAGGAACCGGCTGTGTGATATTTTGTGGACACGAGACAGAACTCACCACAAGTGCCACGCCCTTTCCTGAAGTAGGACCCGAATTTGCCCCCCTATGTCGGAAAGTGTGCAGAGGACATGATGTGCAGATCAATATTTCATCCAGCTGAAGCCATTACTGATGCTCAAGAGGGAGGATGTGATATACAGTGAAAGGGAAAATGTTTTTTAAACTGCCTGGAGTTTGTTTCCCAGGGGGAGCTATTTGTTTGTGACACAGCAGCAGAGGAAGTTGCTCTGTTTTTTTCCCACAATTCTGTATTAAAGATTCTAAATAAAGTTGCGATCCTGAACTTGTGGCCTATATCTGAGCTCTCCATCTCTTTAGTCACAGAGCAGTTTCTTATTGTCTCACTCCGGTCATTTCCAAACGTTCAGTGTGAGGAATCTCCACAGTCCTGTCAGATTAACTCACATACACTTTAGCTAATATAGCTAATATTAGCTAATGTTACTTTTAGCTAAGAAGCTAGCTAACAATTTTAACTAATTATTTCTTAGCTAATGTTTTAAATTATACATTGTTTATTTTGAGCTTTTTAGGTGTTTATAAGCTAATGTTACTCTGAGTAAGCTAATAAAAATACTATACCTGTATTGTAGCTAACTATTGCAACCAATTCAACCTTATATTTACATTTATTTCAACCACTTATTATTAGCAAACTAGTTTTCACACACTAATACAAATGCAACATGCAGTGATTAGGTTGATTTAATGTTGATATTTGGATATTTTCTTTAAATCAATTATAATTTCTCCTTTATCAAATTAGTTGAGCTACTCTATACTCTGTCTTTGCCCCCTATGCTGTGGAGGCACCTCAGGTAAGAAACCACCGCTGAGTTACAGTATCAGTGTGCAGCACTCCCACCTCCATCGTTCCCATGCCGCGATGCTGAGGGTGCTCGCAGGCCGGCAGCAGCCTGGGTGGCAGACTGAGGTCCGGGGCTGCAGCTTGCTCACGCTAATCACGTTGATTGTTGCGATTACAGACCCCCGCCCCCCCCACCCCTCCCAGTGTCACGCTGCAACTTTCTGACCTGGATCTGACAGAAAGTCCCGGCTGCCATAGGCGATCTGTCTTCCTGTTCTCCTCCGTCCAAGTCCTCACCACCCACCTCTCGATTCACAAAACGCCCCCTCTTTCCCTCCTTTCCTCCACTCAAACACAATTGGTCCCCGAGGTAACTGAGGGACTGTTTCCTCAGCACGTTGCCAAGCAAGTCATGACCAAGAGGTTTACTAGAAACTCACACACAAACACACACACACACACACACATCAATTTTCTGTCTACATTTCCCTTTCCAGCCAGCTTCCTCTTTTTCATTAAAGGCTGGCAGTGGGATAAAGTTTTCCCTGCTACTGTGTGGCCAGCAGGCGTGCAGATGTTTCTTCCCTGCTCCTTGCCCATATGTTTATCAGATCACAGCGCCGTCCCATAATCTACATTATGAGCACCGAGCAGATAACAAAGCCTTTGATTTGGGCCTGATTTCCCCCTTATCCCCCATGTTAAATTTAGCACAGTGATTACTGAGTGTGATTACGGGCCTCTGCGGCCTTATGTAAATCATGTGGGACCCACACACACTGAGAGCCTGCTCTGAGGACGTGAGCTTACATGGTGAGTTCAAGGACATGAGAATTTATGAAATGTTACCTAAACTCACCTTGCAGTCAGGGTTACTTGAACTGAACAAAGACACTGTATGAAATTCTTCTTATCAGTGCTTTTTTTTTTTCAGGGTAAGCGGTTTTAGAGAACTTTTCAAAGCTTGACTCCCCTGTGTGGCAATACACTCCAGTCGATTCGGCCTCATATGTTTGCAACTGAGCTACATCAGAGTTCAGAGTTACTGAGGTACAGCCCCATCAGGCCTCTTTGTTACTGGTACTCAGATAAGGACTCACTCCTAATGAGGTAAATTTTATGGTGCCTTCTGACCGACAAAACAGAAAACAAAGCTGGCAGAATGAGTAGTGTAAACCCTTAAATGCATTTTTTTTTTCAATCATTCTCCCAAATCTGAAAATCCTTCACATTGTGCCTTTAACAACTTCTTTCAAATCAATTTCGAAATAACTTGTGTATAAAGCAGCTCAACTTCCTCCCACTGGACAAAGTTTTAGGTATTCTATGACAGACATCTTAACAAAAAAAATATCACAAATAATGTGAAATTTACTCACCCAAAGTGTCAGTATCTGACAAGCTGGGAATAAGAAAAAAGAGTCACCTTCATCCTTCTCCAGAGGATGAGTTAAACTGCATTAACTCCTGCATGAGAGTCTACATCGTCTTCTGCAGCCGTTCTTTTTGACCTGCTGTATTATAAACACAACTACTTCTGGCATCGGTTCTAAACATTGACTCTGAATGCCCAGTCATCCAATATGGATGTAATTCCAAGAAAACTGGGCTGTATTCTTCAATACTCTTCACATGTTGAGGGTTTTCTAACCAATAAATGGCCATATATGCGGCACAGGCACTTGTTTCTATCACATGACTTTTAACTGTTCTGGAGCATTTTCAAAAAGTGTTTCGTTGGGATTTAAAATGACTTAAAACATATTAAAGAGTGGGTGTAAGTCTAAAATAGAGGAGTCATTTTCAAAATCATTTGCATCTATCTAACTTTTCATCCCACTGTGACTTTGACCTGAAGGTAACTTGCTGCTCTGTTTGGCTCGTTCTCTCCGAGCCGAGGTAGAGTCTGCTGCCGCGAACAGACGTTTTATTCCTCCGCTCATTTCCTGCATGTTAATCAAATACCACATGTTCATAGTGAAGGAGGGGGGGGCACAGACATTTTGTCATGAGGAGGAGGAAGGAGGAGGGCAGCAGTCATTCAAGAGAGAAACCCCCGGAGGAAACACTGGCGTGACCTCACACCAGAGGAATGTAAGATGCGGCTTAATTGATTAGAGGACCACATGATGGAGGTCTTGAAAGAAGAGGGTGGGGAGGGTTTTTTTTTTTATTTTGGGGAGGAGGGGTGTTGACCTTGTGGATGGCACAAAGGTCACAGGCCTGTAGGCTACTGGTGCCTGTCAGGAATTCATCCACAAAGAGCATCCTTTCTAATAGATTCACATCAATTGACAGCTAAGCATGATCAATGATGACAAGGCAGGGGGATCTGCTGGGCCAAAGGTGGCTGTAGGAACACCGTGTTCCTGCGGTCGGAGCATTGTTCTCCCCATTCCCTCTTTTGCTCATCATCTCTCACACTTCACCACCTCTCGGGCTGTTTATGCCCCCTTTTTTTTCCCCACTATTTTCTGTTATCCACGTGTCTTGCAGCAAGATGGGCGACACGTCTGCGAGTGCCGCACACACGCACCGAAACACACACAGCCTGAACAGATGGAGCGGCATGGTCCGTCTGGCAGATTACCTTGCTGGTGGTCAGGCTGAACCCGATGCCCACTGCTCATCTCCCTTCAAACGCCACCAACCGTCCTTTGTGGCGAGAATTAAACACACGTACCGCCGTACAGAGTGTGTGAGCTCCATACGAAGCATCTTCTCTGCATGAGTTATTTATATCCCCGGCTTTCAGTTTGACCTCCAAAAACATCAAAACACACCTTCAAAAGAAAAGCGTCTAAATATAAAGTGCTTTGCATAAATTGTCAAGCAAGAAATCTGTTGTAATCTGAGCGTTTGATGCCGCTGGGACTTGACATTTCTTGGTTAGAACAATACTTTTCCACTGTAGTACTTCATGTGGCAGGCTGTCTGATTTCTTAGCGCTTTCTTAAGGAAAAGCTCAAGGGAGAACGATGTGGGAGAGACGGAGGGAGGGAGGGAGGGAGGAAGGGAGGGTCAGGGGGAGGAAAAGAGGAGAAAGAGAAGGAGGCTGCCACATGCCTGTCAATACTCCAATCAAAGACAATTCTCCAGAGACGGTCAGGGGGACGAGGGAGCATCACTATGACAACCCCCGGACCCCCAAAATCAGGACTTCAAAGGTGGAGATGCGTCCCATTGAGTGAGTGGGAGACCACCTCCTGCAGTCATTTACATCTCATTAGGACGGAGCTGCCTTTTAACAGCAAGGCGTTTAAACAAACACATCCCCTAACGTTCACATGTGTTGGTATGTGCAGCGAGGGAGCTAAACAAGACATCCACATCCAATTTTATTACATTAGTATAACACTCATTAACTCAGGTAATCATGCAAACAAGCCAAATTACAAACATTTATGAGACCTTTGCATGGAGTGTTTTTATGTCTCCATTGCTCACGTCTCAAACTGTGTTAACAAGAAACGTATAAAACATATAGATTTAATTATATGGGGCTCGATCAGTAATGTACAGGTCAATTACACGCTTATTGTTCCTTCCTTATTATGCCTGCACGGACTTCTTCAAGGTGAGTCGATGCAAATCAGGAAGCACACACACACACACACACATACACACACTTGAAAGGACTGTTTGTTGTGTCTGAGATGTGTCACTTTGTTCCACAAATGAAACACTTTATCTCCTTTGGATCACAGTTGAACTCCCTAAAATATGTCCATGAGCAAAGCTTTTAGTATTTAGAATACAGCACCAGCCACTTTATTAGGTACGCCTCTTTAATCGCTTCATACAGCAAATAAAATCAGTCAATCCTGAGGAAGCTTTCGAATGCATTCAGACAGAAAGTACAGATGAAAGGTTTGCATTGACTCTTAAATGGGATCAGGTACAAGAGTTTACCTACTGACTTATATTACTGACAATCCAAATAATGAATTTTAATGTGTTTGCATGATTGATTGTTATTATTAAAGCACATAATGGCAAACCAATACCCCATCCCTTGTTGTAAAAAAAAAAAAAACATGATAAGCTGCATCAGATGTGCATAACCCTGCCATTTTTCTGAGGCAATATTATAGTCCCAAAACATTTTGCACTAAACAAGATTGTTGTGATTTTAAGACTAATATATGCCACTGATATAATGATTGCAATTTTTCAAAAATGGTTTATGTGAATATTTCAGCATATTGGGGTCCATAAACAGTCTTCAATTTGCATTAATTGGGTTGAAGTTGTATAAGATCTAAGGGTAGGTGGAGCTGGAGGGTGCGGCCGATGGGCCTAATATTCATTCTCACTCAATTCTCATAGTAATAGTACGAGTGCTGTTATCACTACTGATAACTTCTAACAATACTACATGTTTACAGCCGTACCTTTGCACATACATCAACACACTGCAAACACGCACGCAGACAGAAATGTAGGTCACGTATGTGGTGTCAACAGACGCGACACAATGTGAGGGCTAAAATTATGAGCGGAACCTGCAGCTCTGAATACCACAGGAGGGTCCAGCACAGGAGGAAAGAATCACTCATCACAGAGACAAATGGATCCTTTGCCCACTGATAGCTAAATGCTGTTAGGACAGCCATTTTTCTTGACCGCTGACTTCCTGTTTAGTCCAGGCTTTGGCATGATATCATTAAAACGGTGCCAACAACACCACTTCCTGTCAACACAAACATTCGAGTCAAATTTATGGCCTCGGTTTCCTTCTTCTCCAATAATTACTGCTGTTGGATTGAGTGAACTTCTTTTTCTTCTTCTCTTTTCTCCCCTACCGCTTCCGAATCCTCGTAACTCATGCTAATCTGACTGGAGCGGACTGACAGGACGGAGCATGTTTGCAGGAAGTGAAACGTTCCATTTTCTTTCTCCTCCAAACTGCACATTGATGATGTCAGGGGGTGATATATCGACCAGGAGGCTGGGAACCCAACCCTCCAGGAGGAATGTATTTTAGACGCACACACACACTCACAAGCTGAAGGCCTCTCCTGCCGGAGGTGTTGAAATGCTTGTAAGTCTTGAAATGCCAGTTGAGACGCTGAGCTCGCCTTTCACACACCGTGCAGCCAAAAGACAAGAGAGCTGACAAATGGATGCGTTGAAACATATTAACCATCTCCCTTTGTGAGCAGACAAACATTTAATCTGGCTAATGACCCCTGAGGATCAAAACAAATGCAGAGAGATAAAGAAGGGTAGAGGAAGGAGGAGGGGAATGCTAAAAAGAGCTCATTGACCTCCAGGAGGGCTTTGCAGGGTTCACAAGGGCCAAGGGCTTCTTTCTGCTCTGTTCTGTGGGTTGTGTGTGTGTGAACGTGTAGATTAAAGTAAGCGAACAAATACTTGTTCTTACACATGTGGCTGGGAACGTACAATACTCGCATGTGTTCTCGTGAGTCTGTGTGGGGCGGACGCGGATCCAAACAAAAAACTTTGCCTATCTTCGTCTCCATCGGTGTCCATCACAATAAACAAGTCACTTAGCGGAAAGCTATCTCGCTACTTTTCTTCCCCTCCGACCCACATCGAGTCTCTATCTGGAGGCGGGGATCGCGCTGGCAATGTTATGATAATACAAAACGCATTATCTGTTATCTGTTCTTCTATCAAAGCTAACCAACAGCTGCACTAACCTGTCAGGTGAGGTCACCTGCACAGTCGTTTCAACATCCGTTAACATGCTCACACAGTCTGTGTTGAAATACTCAGACACAGAGTAAGCCTGCTTATTTGTTTAAGGAAAAGTCTATTACTCTGCACAAAATGAGAACAATGGGTTTTTTTATGTTTGTGAAACAAAGTCGAGTACAATAGACCCAACTACAAACTAAATTTGGCTAACGTGTTATCACCAAAAAAACACCAACAGCTGGTTTTTGGTTCTTTAAACCATTACAATCCAGGGCATACTGCTGGTGCCCCCTTCAAAATAGAAAGTGGAAATAGCAAAAGGGGAGGAGAATGTGATATGAAATAGGTGGCCAGTGTCTTAAAACAACAATCGAAGAGTCAGACTACTTATTCACACATCCAGGAGTATTATCATTCATTAGAAGTTGAGTCACTCTGTTAGCTCTGTTTTTGGTCTCCACCAACTCATGAGGGGAAATAACTGCTGCTATGTTTGCCAGTAAGCTAACTTAGTGGGTTAACTGTTAGGTGTGGGCTTGTTGGACCATCAGAATCAGATCTATTCAGTTTGATAACATTTATAAAGCCTAGAAGAGCCGCACGATTTAATTTTATAGTGAACTTTAAGTTCGTGGAGTGGAAAACGACAAGTTAGCTGGCTGGGCAGCTGGAAGTCTCCAGTGGGCCTGATTTATGGGTCCCATAGTGTAGAAGATCTGGATTTTTTCATATATGGAAGTCAAACTTCATTTATTTCATGCGCCACATACGAATGAATAAGGCCCCGCCACCAACAATCTGGTTCATTTTTTACATCCATAGGCTGGATGGGTCCACCTAAAACATGTGTAAAACTACATTATGTATTAATGGACAGACGTGAGGTATCGTAACAAATGTACTAATTTTAATCCAAACCTGGTCTTTTCTAAAACCCAACCAAGTATTTATGGTACCAAAACAGCATAACCAGCCGTTTCATAATGTTAACCATATCTTTAAAAACTTGTTCTGTGTATCCTTTAGAGGGTACGTATGTGGTCACAATGTGGTTGCCTGTGTTGAGGAACATACAAACAGCTATAAACATACAGACCAGATAAAGTTTATCTTCTACGTATATCTTTACTTATTATTTGAGGTAATTTACTAAGCTATAGCTCTCCTGTCTGTGTGACTGACCCTCACATCAACATCACTTAAATAAGGCTTCCTTCACATGATTCACGACTCTACAAACTCAACAAAGTCTCCCATTTTTTTTCCCAAACAAAGAACAACAATAGGCCTCTAAAACTGTCAGGTCCAAACTGAATTTACGTGTGACACTTTAAACATTCAGGCCCAACGTTTCTCTCTTTTTGTGGAAGAAGGTAGATAAAGGGTCTGTGGGTGCTCATGTCATTGTGATACAGTGTCTAACTGACTCTGGTGGAGCTGGTGGAGGAGCTCTGTCTCTCTTTGTTAGACGGGACGATCAAACCGACTGGATCGTGTTGCCGGTGCCCGTGCTGTTAATCCATCACTGATATTGATTTCCAGTTGATCGTCAGCCCTCCTAATGATGTTCACCTTCAGGGCCAAGCTCATTGATTCATGGTCGGTACTTGATCTATAACCGGTAATGTGATCCATGCAACAACAGTGATGCACAATTACCTCCCATTTTACGCTCCAATGGGAACTGGCGAGGCTGCAACTGATCAATCCAATGAATAAATAAACAGAAATCACGAACATGGGACACTATAAAGAAATCAATGAAAGAAATATGCACAGATTGACTTTTTTTTTGGCAGAATATATGTTTTGCTCGCTCTCATCTACATTATCTGTTTCTAATCTTTACTTTTATGTTCTGCAAAGCCTATCACTCTACATCTATAGCTCCCACACACAGAGGATGCCTGGTTACCACCGGCATAAAATCTCTTTATGCATTCTTCAACTGGTTCTCTTTTAGATAACTGCATTTCTGCCAGTTAATGTGTCTGGTACTTCCTTAACGGCAATCTTCAATGACAGAAGCATCCGGTTCTTGGCTCACACCTATACGACACGATATGATAAATTGGATCTGACCATTCTTAATATTCTAATTGTTTCAATACATCTATGTAAATTAGCTCTAGTGCAAAAATTGGACATATTTCCAAGACATATTTCCCAAGAGGCTCTATCCATTTTCACACAATGTGACACATTCCACCCAGGAAGAATCAACCTGGGTCCACCCAGATAAATTACTCTTGAGATTCTGGCAAAAACACAGAGAAGCATTGCTCAAGTGGAACAAGTGATGTTTATATGCTCCATGAATCATCTGATGCGCCGGTTTAATTGTACAGGTAGTCCTGTAGGTACTTAGACACAGTTTGGAGGCAAGATCTAACAAGACAGCAGCTACTTCCCTCACACAAACACAACTTCTGGCACCCTTGAAATCCAATATCAGAAAGGCCAAAATACTTCCTCGACAAGTTTATTCTTCCCAAAATAGACTTGATGGGAAAATATCTCCCTAAAATAGACATGGGAGAGGAGGCAAAAAATCCCTGTGCATTCTTGTCATCGTGGTTTATATTCAAAATAACTTTATGATGTTTGAGAAAATGTTTTGGTTGGGTTTGTTCACTGAGGAATTGCTATTACTGTTAGATCTCATAGAAATTCCTCAGGGATTTGTTGCAACTCGCTCCCGCTCTTCTCCACAAGGCCAAGTCTCTTGCAAAATCTTGATGAAGTCATCCCTGGCAGCCGGGTTATAAATACAGCTTCTTTTTACCTGAATCATCATCTGAGGGCCATGTACAGTCAGATCTATACAGTGAGTGGAGGACACAAAGCTGGAATTATCCCTCCACTATTAGACGAGTACCCTTGGGCAATTCTCAGAAGACACTGAATCAACAGAAAATGAAATACCATGTGTCACACCAGATAACAGAAAAATTATATTTGAACTTTGTGGTGTTCCTCGGGAGAATCTCTGTCAAGGACAATCATAGAAAACTGAAAATGTTCTTTGAAAATACTGTATTTTCTTACATTTCTCTAATAATAACAACTGTGTTGTTGCTCATCAGGCACAAGCCCATGGAGAAATGTGAGATGACCACAAAGAATCATAAAATGTCCACAAAGAGACACAAAAAGACGACAGCTGCAAAAAGACTCAAATTAAATGTGAAAAATGGCAAAACAACCGAAAAGAGACACAAAGCCACGATTCAAATCACACAAAAAACTAGAAAGAAGCCCAAAATGACCACAGTCAAGTAAAGCAACTACAAAAAGACACCAATAGACTAGAGTGACTGACAAGAGACAAAAATACCCAAAAATAGGAGAAAATGACTGCAAAGAAAAATCAATTGACCAGAGAGAAACAACGCTACAAAAACCAACTACAAAGAGACACTAAGTGAGAACAAAGAGACATTAAGTAACTACGAAAACTACAAATCGCAGACACACAAAACAACTACAAAGAGATACAAAACCTTAATCAAATGAGGCTTAACACAAAAAAAAAAAACTGCAAAGAAATGCAAAAGTTGCAAAGAGGCACAGCAAGACTCACAATGAATAAAAAACGAAACAAAACAAGTAACCAGGACACAAAGCAACCACTCAAAAGCTAAAACATACAACACAATTTCTAGAAAAAGCACCAAAATGACAATAAAGAGACACAAACTACCTAGAAAGTAAGACAAAATAGTTGTTCCTGTGTGGTTCTGCTGATGGGGCTGTTTGCATGTCTGTGTCCAGGGGCCCATCGTCTCATAATTTGCCAATATTTCCCAGTTTAAAAGCCAAACACGAGGCGCCATCAACGCTATAACACAAATGTCCATCACTGAAACTAAACAACCAGTACTGGATGTAAAAACACGTTGATCCAAGGCGTAGAAGTGTGACTGAAGCTGGTGTTTGAGTGGGTTTGCTGGTAAGTGGCTTTAGGGATAAAGTTAACGCCTGGTTTAGTTCAGGGTGAGGTGGAGGCGAAGGGGGTGGGGGAGGCTCCACCGCGTTGGGGTTGGAGGGTTTCGCTGGAGCTGAAATGTAATGAAGTGGATCATGGACAAACACGGCCTGTTGTTGGAGTTGGTTTGTTTGAGGAGAAGATGCCACTGTGGAATCTGACCTGACATGATTAAAGAAGAGCAGACTTAATGCCTTCCACAGACTGAGGACGCCATGAGCGGGCTAACCGGCTCCGTTTGTCCTGTGCAGGGTCCTTTATGGAGGCTGTTGAGTTTGTTTAATAGCAGGGATACCTCTGAATACACCCAAGTTATTCAGGTATCTGAAATACCTGAACCAGCAAGCTTTTACTCAGTAATAAACAGCAAAACAAGTTTCAAATTTCACAAAATGACATGATTGATTTATAGTGTAGCGTTTAATGTGGCGCAGTTTAATTTTAAAGCCTTGGAAAGAGGACAGCTCTTTGTTTGTCTCACAACTGCAGTAGTGCTAACCCAAGTTGGAAGAAGAAGTAACCAAAATCGAAAAAGGGGACCAAGCATGTAAAAGCACCATTGTCTGTTTCAAAGCTTGCACTCTCCAGCCATTGTAGTTTGTTAAAGTTTTCAGTTGTTCTTCCTTCCATATTATATACATACATTTTTCAAAACAGAATGGACGCTGTCCTACAGCAGGATATACAATCATCTGCCAGTTTATTAGGTACACCCAGATTCAATCTAGGGGAACAGAATATAACATTCCTCTAATCAATCCAAGATCCATCAAGTTTTGGATCCTTTGGATGTTGTTTGAGGTGCAGTTGAACTGTATTGAGTGACACAGAGGTATTTTTGTGAGTGAGCTCACCCTGCGTGCTGTAAAAATTTGTAGACAAAATAACAGAAACACCTGTCACAATAACATACCAACTGCAGCTTCAACACCTCCGTGCAATTATTTATGGCTGTTATAATAATATGGCAACTGAGGGGTCTTATAAATGTGGCCCCAATCCATTGACACAATATAAATACGTTTATATAGGCATAAAAGTGTTGATTTAACATTTGTGAGTTGAGTCTATCAGAGTCTATTAAATCAATGTTTTATCATTCACATATTATTTACCATATCATGGGTGAAGTGAGGTGATGTGTTGACTGTATATACCAGCTGTGTCCCTGAGTGTTTACAATGAAAACAAAGCGATGACATCAACAACAACCTCCTCACACTCATATATATGCACACGATTCAAATATTGATGCGATGTGCGTGCTCTCTAACCTCACACAGCCCGCCCCGGTGTCACCGCAGCAGGTTTTCACTCACAATATGCTTGTCTTTGCACTATCCACTGGGGTGACTTATGAATCTTTTATCAAAACTGGCCTAATTGCTTAACCATCCATGTCCCGGTCCAGCGGTGAATGGTGGGAGGGAGACTGGGCATGCCATGACTGTCATAAAAACAACAAGCAAAGACGCCAGCGTTGGTCCGCATCTGACAAGTCTGCCTTTTTCTCTACGTTTCTCTTTGTATTTCCATATGGAGCTTATTTATCCAAGGTAGTCCCGTTGAGAGCGGGGGGCTCTTTAATGAGGCAGACAGTGTAATTAGCCACATATTGAGCAATAATTCAATGAAAATAATAAGTTGTAGACAACTCGCAGGAAGGGAGTGTGCATTATTTCATGTGAGAAGAGGTTATGAATACAAATCAGCAACAACCAGACGAATAATTATATCAACATCTGGACAATTTCTGTGCAAATCAGTGGGTGAGCATGAAGCCAGCCCTCTTTCCTACCCAGCTTCTTTTTTTTCTTTTGAGTGTTTACTCGGCTGTTCCACAGAAAACAAGCAGCAGTATACAGCTTCCTGTCCTCACCCTATCTGCACTGGACACAAAAAAACAACTTTCCCCTCTGTTCTCACTCCCACTCTTTGCCCTGTTCACAGCAGAGGAAACTGCTGCTGCTGCTGCTGCTGCTGCTGCTGCTGGAGGGTCAGAGCCGAGCAGCAGTTTGAGGAAAAAAATTTACAAAAAAAAAAAAAAAAAAAAAAAAGCGTACACGGACGGGAGCCTGTGGGGAGTTTTTGACTCTTAAACCATGTCCCCAGCAGTTTCCTGGGAGCTGAGCAGCCAGTCCCAGGAAACTCCCTGCTATTCCTACGCTGCCGACCAAACAGCTGCACATTCTCACTTTTCGCTGGCTCCGGTCGTTTGAACTCAACCACAGCCGAGGAAAAGAGATGCCAATATTTCTGCATGCAGGGACTAAAGAGAGGGTTTCTGGTGTTAGATAGTCATTATAACAGCATTGAATAATCTTGCATATAATTTGATATCAGCATTATTTAGAGATAAAGAAAATAAAATGATTATTCTATAGTAATAAAGGACTGTAAAATTGTCCATTCTGTATAATGAGTACCTCATTCTCTTATGTTAGTTA
>JAOWBC010000383.1:10699981-10713337 GCA_028566105.1 Hypoplectrus providencianus | reverse complement strand
CACACACACACACACACACACACACACACACACACACACTGGAGTATAGTGACACAGTGAACGAGGTTTATGTAATCAGCGGGCTCTTCATCCGGCAGATGGCAGTAAAATTGGGAATTGTGTGTCTTCCCTGAACTCAGTTGGCACCAGGGCCAAACAAAAAGACACTCAGTGACTTGACTGCAGCCGGACCAGGGTGCAGGGCGGGGAGGGGAAGATGAACAAGGTGTTCAATAATGTGATGAGCTGATAAAGTGTCTGGCTCACGGTGCCGTGAAGGCTTCTAGTACGCATGGATTGAGGGACATTTTGCGCACAGTGGGTGAGAAATTGGCACTTTTTTTTTGGACAGCATGTACGAACTGCAGCTGATCACTCAAATTAGCCTCAAGAAGGAGAGCAGCACAACAATAACACAGGGAGGAATAACACTCAGGCGTGTAGGGGGGACACGCTCTTGTTTTCCTGGTTCTTTTGGAGGTAGGAAGTAGTTTAGATTGGGGGGGAAATGGGTGTTGTGTGGATTTAATCGCCCCGAGACTCCATCTCCCATCTATTACCGCCTATGAGTTCCCTAAACAAACACTCACGAGTCCTTATCAGCGTGTTTTCGCTGTGAAACAGCAGTACAAAGGCCTCCAGCTTGGCACAGAGGGTAGACCCAGCCAGCCTTTGCCAAACACCTCCTCCGCCGCGGAGAGAAAGAAGGACAGAGGAGGGCCCTGGCTGCTTCTTTTTTAGAGGGGGTGACAGCTTTGAACGAGCGCTCCATCTCGACAGCTGTCTCCCTGGCGCCGCTCCAGCTCGGAGGCTTAAAGGGGTGGTGATCCGATCGCCTGCCGCCCCGCCATCCTGCGCACAGCGCCGCTCCAGTGCGCTTCCGCCGCTCGCAGCGCACTAAGACGCGTCCCTTCTTTGTGTGTTGCAGGCGTTATTTACTTTCTCATCAAAGAGGGGCAAGACTTAACAGGCTACAATTTAGGTTTATCCCTATAGTTAGGGCTGCGTTCCTATTAAAGAGGCCTGTGTGGGAACACTCCAAAGAGGCAGAGAGAAGTGGCTTTGGGCTAATATTTTATCCCTGAGAGCTGAAATTGTGTCTTCTATTTATACGCTCCAATAAATGAGCTGTTCCACTCTGAGTGAAACACCAAACAGCTAAATCCCAGCTTCACATGTGGCATAGCCAGCCACGCCCCCTCATCCACCCAGCTGTGCCCTGCTTTGTTTTGATGGCAGAGCCAGATTGTGTGTGTGTGTGTGTGTTCAGTGAGTGTGTTGAGACAGCATCCTGGTGCAGCGGTGTCTGAAGTGGGTTACTGTAAGCTGTAAAATGCCACACTCTTCAGATGCTCCTGAGCTGATAATGAGAGCCATTATCACAAAAGGCATTTTAGCTCGGGCCTCACACTCTCTGCCTCATGATTGGCCGCTTCCTCTCGTCTTCAAAGGCCATGATAAGTCTCAGCTGCTCAGCTCCATTCCAGCACAGGTATTAAGAGGAAGAGCTCAGCAAGGGGAGGGAGGAAAAAAATCCCTTTTTTTTCCCTTAAAATATTAATCAAAGGTCAAAGTTAAAGTGAAGTTCTTAATTCCTCGCACACTCAGCGTGACTGGGGCTGCACTGATAGACCGTCTCGTCTCAGCCGGGGAAGATTAGGAGAAGTTTGGAGGGAGGGATAGAGAATGAAAGGCAGAAATCCAGCCTGTCTGCTCAGCGCTGAGACTGAACGTGTCAACGCCTGCAGACTAGATTAGTAGAGGAGTGACTGACACTAAGTATTAAGAGGGTTCTGCTTATTCAAACAGGCGTTGAGCAACACTCCCGCTCCCACACACACACACTCTCTCTCTCTCTCTCTTGATCTGCCTCACATGCATACCTGTCACCTGCTGGAACATACATGACATAGTGGGAATGCTCGGTGTGTCAGAGAGATTAAGTCATTCTGTTTTCTTTTCCCAGAAGAGGAAGATGACGATGAAGAAGACGATGACGAAGAAGAAGAAGAGGAGGAAGACGAGGAGGAGGAGGAGGAGGGTGATGACGATGATGATGATGAGGAAGAGGAGGAGGAGATCGATGTGGTGACGGTAGAGAAGAGGCGCTCCACAATCAACAAGGCGTCCCCCATGTCCACGGGTACAGTCACCATCTCCGTGCATCCCAAGAGCCAGGACGCGAGGGGGAACGGCGTGGTGAGCCGGTTCGTGAGCAGAGCCCCTCAGGAGCTGATCCTGAAGAGGAGCTCGGTCCACCAGCAGCAGCACAACTACGCCGCGCCCTCGCCGTACGCCTCAGACGACGACCCCGCGCCGCCTTCAAAGAAGCAGAAGACGTCAGACGCGCCCCGGCCCCCCACCAGGACCATCTCCTCGTCCTCCTCGTCCTCCTCCACGTCCTGCAGCTCGGTGGGCAGCACGTCGGGGGCGCGCAGCAAGCGCAGCGCCAGCGGGGACAGCAGCCCGCGCGGCAGCTCCGACTCGGAGGACAGCGAGCGCCGGCGCAACCACAACATCCTGGAGCGCCAGCGCCGCAACGACCTGCGCTCCAGCTTCCTGACGCTTCGCGACCACGTGCCCGAGCTGGCGCACAACGAGAAGGCGGCGAAGGTGCTGATCCTGAAGAAGGCCACCGAGTACGTGAGCTCGCTGGAGACGGAGGAGATGAGGCTGCAGCAGGAGAAGGACAGGCTCCAGGCCCGCAGGCAGCAGCTGATGCGCCGGCTGGAGCAGGCCAGGACTCGCTAACAGACAACCACTACAACACAGAAACACTCACATATACCCTGGATGACCTCCCTGACCCCCGGCCTCACACACACACACACACACACTTAAACACACACATATATCTGCATATCTGTCACAAACATCTCAGAGGACGCTTCAGATGCAGACACACACAGAGGAGAGTGGCGGGGGGTCTCCGGGGGGATGCTCGGACTTTCACTGCCGCCACTTTTTTTGCACATTTGTTGACGTTAAGAATGTTTAGGGTTTACTTTTTCAATCCAGTCACATTGAGGAAAGATAAAAAGAGAAAAGAATGAGGAAGGAGGAGAGGACACACCTTGTATTGCTCTTCCCTTCCTCGGTTTTTTTTTTTATATCATTTGTATCTTGTTTTTTTTTTTTTGTACTCACTGTGACACCAGCCTGGGATCAGGTGATTCCCACAGGGACAGGTGTCCGAGGGCACTTTGCTTGGAGAGTTCACGTACAGGACGCAGTGCACACTTACTTTGCCTTCACCACTGCAAAAAAAAAAAGAAAAAACTGAAGAGACTATGACGACTCATGGGTCACGTATGAAAACAAACAAAGCCACTACAGGTTCTCTTTCTCTCACTCCTCTCTCACACTGGTGCTCAAACCAAGTCAGTGGATGTATAACTGTGCACCTTGCTAGCTGACACTTTTGTATATAACAATAGTGTACAGACAAAAATACACTCAGAATCTGCCTTGTTTTGTAATACATTTTGTCCTTTGTTTTTTTTTATACATGTCAGGAAGCTGCCAATAACTAGACTGGAAGTTTATATACCTTTAAAAGTACTGTAAGGCCTCGATTTTTGAGAGTCATGAAACTTTGTAATATAACAATATATTGTTTTTGTTTTCTTCTCCTTTTCTTTGTATTGTATCATATTACTAATTCTACACACCTTTATGCTTTTAGTGTGAACCTGATACATACTAAATTTGATACTTATATTTTCGTATGAAAATGAGTTCTCGGTAGATATCACTTTATCTCGTCATTTTTTCTCTCTTCTTCTATCTCAAATAATTCTTTTGTACAGCAAAATGTGTTCTATCCTCATGTACCTGGCCTTTTTTTTTCTTTCTTATTCTTTTGTTTATATTTGTAATATCGGGTGCATAGAACTGGGTAAACGGATATAAGATGTTTGTTTTTTTCACTTTTAAAATGTACATTTAGTGCTGCAACTCATAGCACTTTGAAATACCTCATTTTGAAAAATAAATAGACATCATAAAATCCTCACTTTTTGCCTTTGTGGATCTTTTTTCCTGTCGCTGCCACTGAGCTTCACCTCTAACCCCCTTCGCCCGTTGTTTTTTTTCATATCTGTTTATTTTTCTATTTGCCTCCACATTTCCGTATTTGTTTTGCCGCTCTCAAAGACTCATCCTGACAAAGAAATAAAGAGTGTCTTCTGAATCCTCTCTGTCTCAGCACCCTGCGGCTACCTCCCCCTCTGTAGCCTCTCACACCCACCCACACACACACCTACGCACACACACTTCAAGTGCACCGGAGCGCACACACACACACAGACACACACACATACACACACACTCGCTCTCTCTCTCTCTCTCTCTCTCTCTCTGCTCTCCTTCCTACTACATTGTTCAGGCTGTTGCCATGGAAACTGCAGCAGCTGCTGAGTGGCAGACACTGAGAGTGAGTCTTTTATTTGTCTGTTAGTAGTCTGTGTATTTCTGCCTTGCATGCAAGTGTGTGTGTGTGTATGTGTCTGTGTGTGTGTGCGCACGTGAATGCAAATGCCTGTATGTGTGTCTACCTTTTGTCCCGGTCTGTGTGTGGCCCGGGCGCCTGATATCTCCGGCGTTGTGCGCTGCCTGCCACGATGCCAGGACAAGGCTGGATACTGTTTACCAACATCAGCCACATGGCTCTGGCCTCCTCCTCCTCCTCCTCCTCCTCCACCTCCTCCTCCCCTCACCTACTCCTCCTCCTCCTCCTCCCTTCTTCCCTCCTTTCCTCTGTGCCTCCAGCGCCGGGCCTTAGCCCAAATATGTGCCACTCAGGAGTCTGGCCGGGCGTTTTTCTGGAGATGGCTGAAAGAGAAATCTGTTGCCACGGTCTGAGTAGCCATTCAGCCCGACAGTGTGTTCACAGAGGGAAGGAGAAAGAGACTCGCCGAGAAGGGAATTAACAGGACATAAAAACACACATTGTTGATGACTTTGATTAATCCTTTTTACCTCAGAAAGCAATGACTGCATCGCACCAAACGCTTTCTTCTTCTAGGATATATCAGTGCTTTCCAAGCTTTACTCAGTCAAAGCCACATTTTTTTCATTTATCCATACAAGCAAACGGTCCAGAGGTATGTTCACATGGTAGAGACAGCGCTATATGAAGACTGATGACTTTGTTTTGGAGCTGAGACAGCCCAGGACTGAGCCTCTCGGTGGGGGAGTGGAACTGGTGGATTACATAACAGGAGTCTGGTGGGTCTGGTGTCTTTGTGCGCACTTACTGTGCATGCATGTGTGTGTGACAGGATCTAGTGTCTTTGTGTGTGTATATGTGCGTGTCCTCTCGTGGGACTTCCCCTTACCATCTGCCTAATGGCTTATCCTGCTTGGTTATAGGATGAAAACAAGTTCATGGACAATAACACGGAAGAGAAAAAGTTGAAAGAAAAACAACATATTGCAGCCAGAAAGAGGCTTTGGGTTGATATTTTAGAAGAAATGGAGCAGGCAGACACACGTCCAGTCTCGCTCCAACACACACACACACAAACACACACACACATATATCGTAACAGTGTCCAGTGCCACATTTCCCGCCCACACACCCCGTGTTAAACAAACATAAAACCTCTCAGCTGTGCGCACACTTACACGCGCTGCCTTCCTCTTCACCCCCTTCACCCCCCACCCCACCCCAACACCCCACCCCAACACACACTCATACACTCGCACGCTTCAACTGCAGCTAAGCTATCCACTCTCTGAAATGAGGCTAATTGTTTTAGAGGGAAGCTGACGTCCAGCGGACAGCCATCTCCTGCGTTAAACAGACATATGGCCGTGGCTTTTCCCTGATTAATACCCATTATCCCTCTGCCCACTGACTGCCCGGCTGGAGCAGCCCAGACACACACACACACATAAACACACACATCTCTAATGGGCTTACACCCCATGGACGGATGTACATTAAAGCAACACGGGCGATAATGTGGCATGTTTGTGTTTTTCATCTGTTTTGAGATCTTCATTACCGGCCGCATTAATTGACAACACTTGTCACAACATTTCTATTGTCCTGTTGGACACCGGATCTGTATTCAACATGTTAACCTTCCCATATGGACGAGACAATGGCCGCTGTGTGTGCGGATTCACAAGTGTGTGGCTTCAATGTGCCCAACCTCTGCACAAAGGCATGCCCGTCACCCATGCGCCACAGCGGGCTCCGTTTGCCAAGAGCCCTGCTATCTGCGGGGGGAGTGTGTGTGTGTGTGGGGGTGGGGGGGTGTCACCATCTGTTGTGGGGTCCGGCGTGGTCGCAGGTGCTTAGAAATGGTGTGTGTTGGGGTTGTGGTAGGTAGAGGAGGGTATCAGGGGGTATTGGGGCAGAAAACATGGATGTTTGTGTGTGTGAGGGGCAGTTCCTCGAGGGAACACGTTGCCCTAGCTGAGCAATATGCGGCCCCTGACAAAGAGCTGTGGAGCTACAGTAATTGCAGAGCACATAGTGGACAGGGAGGCAGGAGAAGGGAGGGAGGGGAGGAGGGAGGGAGGGAGGCTGGGAAGGGAGAGAAAAGGAGGCCTGAGTGTTTGATCAAAGTTTACCAAAGTCTGAGGAGATTTGCATACAGATGGTACTGTAGCCCGGCCCCCGGAATACCTTTCCCTCTCTTTATTTCTCTCTCTCTCTCTCTCTCTCTCTCTCTTTCTCTTACACGCACACACACACTAGCACACAAATGTAATAGGGTTTCATTGAGGAATCCATGAATAGCCTTTCAAGAGCGAGGAAGAAACGGCCTTGGCTGCACAACACAGCACCTTGAAAAAAAGAGAGAAAAAAGCGAGGGAGAGAAGGGAAGAAGACGATAAAAAAAAAAAAAAAAAAAGTGAGAGAAATGCCGTGATTAAGATAGGGGACGGGACAAGAGAGAACAATGGGAAGAAAGAAGAGGAAAAGCCTCGGTGAAGCACTAATTATTAAAGCAAATTCACCCGGGAAAGTTTACCTTTCCATAACACACACACACACACACACACACACACACACACGAATGGGCTGATATAATATGTGTGCTGACATCCATTCATCCGCTCCTCTGGCACATCCTCACTCCATATTGATTTTGAATGCCATTGCTGCGCGGGCATTGATCACATAAGTGCTGTCCTCTTATGTAACTTACATGAGTGTTTGAAGCCAGTGTTTAGAGGCGAAGCTTCTGACAATCAGCCCGCCGTGCCAAGTGTCCTCTCGATGTGCCCGTCGGCGCCTGAGCTCCTACGCAACATGACATCGAACAGTTAAAGCCACGAGCGTGTCCCAGACCAGCCCCGACTCGCTGGCGGCCTATTGGCCCATTAGATTAATGTTTGAGGATCAACAGCCACTGCACTCACCTGGTAACACACCTTCAGTTAGAGACACACAGCTGTCAGTGAGTCATTCATAAAGCACTCTCCAAAACAGTAGTTAAAAAGAAGGGAGAAGAGAGACGAGATGTTAAAATACAGGTACAAACTGCACGAACCGCAACATTTACTTTTAATCAAGTGTTCTCCACATTCATTAGCCCAGCTTGTCTGACTTGTACAGAACGTAGTTTGGGTTTCATTATATCAGCTTCTGAGGTCACTGAGGTCATCCAGATACATCCTAAGTAAGTAAGCAAGTAAGCATATCTCACAGCACTTTAAAAATGACGTTTTAAATACACAACCGCAGCATGTAACTGAAGCTGAGCAATCCATAGACCTTATTCTGAACCTCACATTCTTACTGAAGTATTTTGTGGGCCTTATTTTGCCAAATTTGATTGACACAGTTCTACTCAACAACTGGGTTCTCCAAAAACAAAAGCTGTGGCTAGTAACTGGTCCTTTTTTTGGTGCAACCTGGGTCAAAGTTCAAAGGCAGTTAAAACAGTGCAGACCACTGATTGGTCAGATATGATCATGTATAGCATGACCAGAGACTTCCTGCACAAACTCCTGATTATTAAATCACCAAGTTACCATCCATGACTGCCATTGTTCATATTCACTAGACCCAGATTTGACAACAAATGGAAAAAAAAAAAACTATTCTAAAGTGAAGGCATTCCTCTTATGGTTGTCAATGAAAGTATTGATGATTACAAAACAATCTGATATGGCATCACTGATAAACAATAAAGAGAAAAAAACCTGGCGCCAAAAGTGAGTTGAGCCAAACACAGCCGGACCAAGCAGTGGAAAAATATCATAGAGATAATATCGTAAGGGCTGCACATTTAGAGGTTGAAGTTCATGGCCAGCACCTTGAATCACTCCACCATTAACCATACTGGACCATTTTACTCAGATCTACATTCCAACAAAAGAAAAAAGTATTAGCCACTGTGAAAATCTGTAATTCCTGGAGCATAGCAGGCAGACACCACATAACTTTGCACAGCAGATGGATTCTTGAAATATCAAGAGTAGTTTGAGAAGCTTTGGATCACATTCCCAAAAAAAGTCTTGTCCGGCTTCACATAATGTGTTTGTGTTCATAACATGGGGTCCAAAACTACTGCAAGGAGCTACAGGATTGCGGTGTGTGCAAAGAAAAGGCGACAGTTTGATGATATTGAAGAGGTTAAGATAGATGCTATAACATTAGCATCAGTTAGCATCAGAAGTGGAGAGTGTTTCTGACTGTTTCCACAGGTGGTGATAAGCAGATGGTTCCTTTAATCACCTGTCAGGTTTTTTTTAAACTGTTTCCAATGACGGTGTCTCTGATGGTTCTGCGTCGGAGGAGCCGTCACTGGAAACTGTTTGGACATCAGGTTATAAACCCCAGAGAAGGATATAAAAAAAGCTGAGCAAACAAAACAAAATCCATCTGCAAACTTTGCCACTTTTACTTTGACAGGAATGGAAAAATCACACAGCACCTCAACTGAACCTGTAACCTTTGCGCCACGTGTTAGTTTGTGCCTGCTAATTTATAATAACCCCATCAGCGTAACACCACTGCTATACGTTATGTTGATAAATTGTCGCATATGGGTTGGCTGTAAGATAAAGCATTTATTGTAATCAGCATAAACAAGCTGGCGTCCTATAAATATTGGGATTCACACTTGCAGCAGGGCTTATTAATGTGGAGGCTCTATGTCATAGAAACATATGCTCTGTATTAAAGTGATTCTCTTAAAGTCAATCTGTGTGTGCACAAGAGTGGGTTTTCTGCCAGTTTGTGTGTAAGCAGGCGCACACACACACCTCCCTGTGCTTATGTTGGTGTGTAGATGTGTTTATTTGGAGTAATCACCGGGGCGCTTCTGTGTTTGTACATTTGTATCGAGATTGATTCATGACTGCTCCTCCAGAGGAAACAGATAACAAATGGTTTTCTGGTCCAATAAACACCGTCTGCCTGTAAACTAAATGAGACTAAACTAAACCATCCTCTCAGCGCGAGGCTGAATGGATGGCTGTGCTGGGAGGCTGTCCTGCGCCGAGGTAAAACTCAATGAGAGACATATTGATTGAGGGCTAATTGTAGAGCGCCGGTGTCACCTCGGGCCTGCGCGCTCCTCCCAGACTCCCCGGTGGTTTACGCGACCAATCAATGAGTTTGTGTTTGAATGGGGCCGAGTCGGCTGCTGCATTTTTCAAAACTTACCGACCACAAAGGGTCCCTTCTATATTATCAGTCATTATGAGTCGCCGAAAGTTTGCCTTAAAGTTTAGAAAGGGAGAAAATGTGTGTTTATGTGTGTGAATCTTGATGGTTTCCATGCTCCCCTGTGATGCAACTGTTGATTTAATGGTCATTTGGGGTCCACTGGGGGCCGAATCAGGGCTGTTTGATCACTGGAGAGCTTGGACAGGTCTGACCCTTGACCTTTATGGCTGTTAGGAGGGGTGACAGTGACCGGTGGGAGAAAGGGGGCTAGGGGAGACAAACTCATGAAAACTCCTCCTTTCTACATATCATCCGAAACAAAAATATTGATAGGAAGAAGCAATTATGTATGCAACAGTCCAACACCGGCATAAATTGAATGATGGGTACAATGGGGCTCTTTTACCATAAGTGGATTGTTATTTTGGGATTTATTATGAATTTTCACGCACTAAAACAAGTGGTTTTGTTGCCTAAACCTTAACAAGTAGTTTCCAAACTGTAACCGTCAGTTTGTAGGATATTAAAAGAATCATGTTGCTTCTGTTTCTGAAATAAATATATAAACCCATTCATGACAACATGAAGCTCATTAACTATTACCTCACTGTAAGGATATGAGGAGCACCTTTCCCAAAGAAAACTAAAGTACATATGGTTTTCAAAGTGCATAATATCTCGTCAGAGTCCGTCCATTCCTCTATCCGCTGGCCCTCTCAGGCACTGCAGCTCCGAAGCCTCAGTGATGACTGTGTACACTGCAAATCCCTCTTTGCATGCCCCGGGGGGGTTGCACAAGGCCTGGATTGGGGGGCGAGAGCAGGATGCACTGAGATAGTGGAGGCGAGGCTGAGGCACATTTTGCCTGTTCAGCAAGAGCCAGCCTCCACACCCCAACGAAGAATAGGCTCTCTGACTACAAATGTTTTTTTTCTCTCTTTAAAATTCAAGAAACAGTCGTCTAATCAGACTGTGTGGGTCACATTCTGCTGTAAAATACTGTGATAGCATATTAATGACTTCTGAATACACCTCAGGTCACAATGAACACCATCACTCTGCTTTTTTGCCTGAATTCCATTGAAAAAGTTGTTGCTTCTCATCCTCATTTAGGACTTTAAAATAAAAAATTTTTAATGACACATATACGTCCCCTGAATTCAGAACATTTTATATCTATTATTAGGGTTGAGAAATAAGACAAATATATCAGCTATAGGTGATTGGCTTCCTACCTGAGTACCTTAGCGGTCAAGTTTTTTTGGTGTTATTTTAATTTTATTTTTTCTACTTTAATGTACAGCCAAGATGGATCTTGTGGGTGGGGGTTACAAAAACCGAACATATTGCCAAACCCTACATAAACAGACCTTTATCTAGCCTTTTAAGCTCTTTATTTAAATTAAGTATGTTACATAACAACACCAAGCCACTCAGGACTGCTCTTTGAAGCAATATCCTCCTACTAATGCCTCTTAGCTGATAGAAGATAAGATCTAAATCTCACTATCTCGAGGCTCAGGAATTTTAAAATACCTGCCTAAATGAATACATAACACTATCGATTTGAAATCTTAAAGCTTTGAGACGGGGGGACAGATGAAATCGTACGGCTGGAGAGAGCCTCAGAGAGAGCCTCAGAGAGAGCCTCAGAGAGAGCGCATAGGAAGGTTAGGGGCACTCCGGGGGCGACCTTGCTCCTCGACAGTTATCTGTCGGCTTGATGGCGAGCCGGAGTGCGACGGGGCAGAGGACGTGGGCCAGGGCGGGGCGGGGCGGCAGTATCCTCAGCAGGATCCTCGCTGACACATGTGGGACAGAGCTCAGTGGAAATCGGGTTAATGAATCGTGGTGAGGGGGGAAACGGCGGGGTTACTCGTCTTTCAATATCTCCCCGTCATTATCAGTTGGGCCGGCACTCATCTGCGCACAACTGGGAGAGGGAGCGACGGCGGGGTCAGTAGGTGGTATATCTGTGAAGACCTGTGAAAGGGCTTTCAAACAATAGATCATAGATGTGTGTAAGACAATGCCACTGCTACTGAAGTGTCATGGCTCATTTTTAATGGCAATAAAAGACGGTTCTGTCTCTTTTTGTGAGTGTTCATGTATGTGATTTACTGTGAATATAACGGTCGAATGTTTGATAGCTTATTAGATGTCTCTGTATGCAGTCTTTTCTATTGCTGCTGTGTTTCTGCGTGCCTTTGTGTCAGTAGTCTCTGGTGGGTCTTTGGTCCATGACCAGTCCATTACAGGCCTGTCTGCCCTGCTGTCACTTCTCTCTGATGGATCAGTGCGCCCCAGACAGAACCACCAGCCCCGATTTTAATAACACCAGCCTGTTTCCGCACTCAGACCCAACACAGATGCAAATCACTGCGTCTTATTAGATCGGCCGCGACCAGCTCGCTTCACGTTTGCTCCCTTTCTCCCTGCAGTTGTTACTGTTCGTGAAGGATGTGTGCTGACAAGTTGACTCTGACGAAATGGAGCTTTTAATTACCAGCGAAAATTTGGCGAATTAGGGCGACCGTCTCAACCGAATCCAACCCCTTAACACACATAATTCGCCTATCTAAGAGGATGAAATATATTAGCATATTTAATTGGCGGCTTATGCCCATCTCTTGTGTTTGACAGCTGTTGAGTCAGACGACGGCATTGTGCGAATATGAGTCAGTGCACACTAATCTAATCAGGGGAAAACCTTGGCTGGGGATTGAGTTAGCATTTTGGACATCCGTCAGCAAGCTCTCAGGATTACACACAAGGTTAATTATGGAAGAATTAGATTTGGAGGGACAATGGCTTTATCGCCTCGTAAGGGTAAGGTAATAGTATTCACGAGCCATAGGCTGATGTGAATGAAGGCCTGAGGAAGAACCCACAGACCACGATGCTGTGGTAACTCAGGCGTGGCATTGATTACTTTAATTGGTGGACTGGGAGTGGAGAACATTATTGGATTTGATTTACTCCCCCCCTACACATACACACACACACGGACACTTCAGATACAATCCACCAGTGTATTGGTCATCGTCAGATGTCTGAATTATCTGGAGCGTTCAACTTCCATCTGGGATTTTACATCAAACAACTGCCTTATTTTGCACCTCCAACCCGGGCCTTGCCAGCACTTTTTTCAGCGTCCTCCAATACGACCTCAAAGCACATTGATTCAAAAATAGAAAAGGAAAGTCAGGATTTTCTCAAGTTGCGCTGCAAGCAAAATTACCTGTTTATTGACACAAGTGTAAAAGCCCTGTCGCACCAGAAAGCGTCACGGCCCAATTGATCAGAACGGACTGGACACTTTCAACATAGGCGATGCTCAAAGGTCCGTCTGAACCAAGACAGATACATTTAAAGATGAAAAAAAATTATGTAGAATTGTGATCACGGTCAATATTTGGTCAAAAACTAAATTCTTTTTGATTATCTTGCCCTCATTGGTTTCCAATATTATATCAGCAAATATAATGTCTTTGTTTCATCAAACATGGCTAAATCCTGGAATACTGGACAGCACCATTCAACCAGTGGACTCTTTTTCAGAAAGTGATCTGATGGAACAGAAGTCCAAAAAAAAAAAGGAGGCGGTGCTAGAAACTTTTTAAATAACTGATTTGAAAACACTGACAAATCTTATGTATGAGCTTATGTTAGAGCTGCAGTTGACTGACTGATGTCACAAAAATGGCATTAAGTACAAC
>JAOWBC010000383.1:10680872-10694407 GCA_028566105.1 Hypoplectrus providencianus | reverse complement strand
ACAAATACAGACGACCACCACCTGCTGGGATATTAAGTTGTTTCCTCTATTGCATGCACAGAACTTGTTAGTTAGACATCAGGTAAAGTCTTTGTTTAAATGCACCTTTTTGGCCCAGAAACAGGTGATGCTTTGTGCTATCTGATGTCAGTTTGGTGGTTCTGGGCCTTAAAAGCTTTATTCACTTATTTAAGGCAGGATTAACCTAAACATTAAAATAGCACTGTTTGATGCCACACAGGTTGGAGGGGATTCCACCTGGCCGGGGTTTTGTCAAATGTGAGACAGTAAAACTTGGGGAAACCCGACTGTGCCATTGAAATAAATGAAGAGTGTGTTTCCTGACAGTCTTGGACCTATGCCGTCCATTCTCTCCGTGATTAAGCCCAGCCCCCGTTACCTCTCTGCTTTACCACAGGGATTCCTCTGTGTCTAGTCCCTGACCTTTGACCTGGCCCATAGGTAAGCTTAGCTTTTGCACAGGACTGACCTTTTTTTTTTTTCCTATAGATCGCTTTTTTTCCCATTGAAGTTCTGAGCTCTCCTATCTCCACTCTCTCTCTCTCCATCCACCTACCACCCCCAACATCCCCACCCTTGGAGTCACCGGGGTATGTGACGGTCTAAATGCCCCCTATTGTTGGCAGAATGGACCTTTTGTCTGCACCCCCTGCATGTGCTGACTAAGGGACATCCAGTGAGCCCACTTTTGAGTCCATCCAGGGGTATGAGAGGGGTGGATACAGAGGGTCAGCTAAGCCTTGCAATGACCCCCCCTCCCCTCCCAGAGTGTTTGAGGAATTTCCTGATTCAATAACTTTTTAAATAGCCGGCCCCCCTTGCCTTTATATACCTCCAATGGCCGCTCTCATCCTCTCACCTAGCAGACAGAAAAAAACTGGTCGGGACGTATACGTCTGCACTGAAACAGGGACTAATTGATCTCCCCTGGACGGCATTCCTCAATTTGGAGGAGTGGAAAATGTTGGCTTAGTCTGGATGGAAGCCCAAAATATGGAAGTAAAAAGCACATATTTAAAATGTATTTACATTAGTTAAGGCAGGGAAACATATCAGCAGAAACAGACAGTACCCTGAAGACCTATTGTAGTAAATGTACCAAATTGATGCAGAAAAGATTCCTGATATGTCATAAACATTATTGTGACCAGATATAATAATTTGTTTACCACCACCATAATCAGGATCTTCTGTAAATGGAGTCCAAAAGATAAGGGACAAAGTCCAATTGTATAGAAAGTCAATGAGAAAATGACTCTACTTACTCTTTACTTTACCTCAGTAATCACTTTATGAATGGGTTTATGGTTTTTATCACTACAGTGTGATATTGTCACTTATGTTCCCATTTAGGACAAAAAAGACCAAAATGAAAAGTAACCTCAGCTTTAGAAAAAACAAGTAAGTGACCCCCAAAATGCCAGACTTAAAGCTTCAAACCGCATTTTTTAATCTGTTCACATGAGTGAAGGCAGGACATCAGATCATCAGAAGGCAGACTGAACTCTTCAACCAACATAGTCAACATCTTCTGCACCTCGAAGCCAAAAGATTATTATTTACAGCCAGCGGGGGCCTTCTACACTGATTCCAATTGTATAGAAGTCAATGAGAAAATTACCATGCTTCTCACTTGATTTATTACCTCAGCAAACACTTGATTAAGGAGTCAATGATCTTGATCACAGTTTCTAGTCTTCTTTAAAAGAGCATGATGTTCATTTTCTAAATTATGTCCCCATGAGAATGAAATAGTTTGAAACTGACTGGAGACTACCATTGAAATTTCCTTAGGATCCAGTCAGCTCCACCGTCTTTTCAAAATATGCTTACTTCTGACTTTAAAAGAAGGGGGACCATCAAAATTCCTAACTCAATGCTTTTGAGTTGTGTTTTTACATAATATGCCAGTGTGAAACTGAAGCAGTAATGTTTCTTTGTCTTGCGCCTGTGGACAAACTGCTGAATCTTCAAGACAGCAACGTAAACCTGAAAAATAGCATAAAAGACAGTGAAGGCTCGATGTGTAAAAGCATCTCAAGAGAAAGGGGAGAAAGGTTAAAAAGGACGAGACAAAGAGGCACACAGAAAAAAAAAAGATAAATGAGAGCGGAAGCATCTGGTATTATTATATTATTCCAGTAACGGGGATCTGCACACACAGCAGTTTGTGGACCAATAATTAATCTCCCTAACATCCCTTTTTAATAGACTTCCATTAACGTGCTTTTAAAAATTGTGCTTTTAAATGATGGCTAATTCGCTGCATACATGAGAGCACACATTAGTGCTGAATAGTATTTACTGGCCATCCTTTAAACAACTCCCTTTAAAATCTAATCCGCTAATGTATCCAAATCACACGGCTGTCCCGGGCCATATATCTTTAATTGTACGTCGGTCCACTTTAACAAGAGTCAGATGCCTGCTTAAGACTCCTCTACATCAAAAAGCAGCCGCCCAGCACCTAATATCCTCTGCCGTCACAATGCTGCTGTTTCACCACCCATGTTCATAAAACGCAGCCCTCTCCGCCTCCCCCGGCCCTCCCAGACTCCCTCCTTTCACTTTGATTGGGCTAATTGTGTTTCCTGCTGAATGCAGTAAACTTAAGGGAAGCTAGGAAGTGCATATGCACGTACCCTGGAGCGTGCATACAAACTCAAATTCACACTGTAGGCGGCTTTTCAAACAAGAGGCCATTAGAGACAATAGGCAGGCTCGTTCACTTTCTGAGGGTCCAATTTACATGGCAGTGGCAGGCACTAAAGCCTCTTCAGCCCTTTGGAGCACAGACTCCTCTCCTGACACCTTTCCCCTGGTCATGCGATGGAAACGGCTCATTATGGCTCAGCGGTTAAACACATGAGCATCAGTTTAACCATGTATCTGTCCATGTGTCTGTGTCCCTGAGCCGGGAACTGACCCTGACCTCTGACCTGCTGTTAGCAGACAAGACACAAAGCATGTTTTTTAATAGATAAGAGCACAACCGGTGTGGGATTTTCACGACCATTACTGATTTAAGAAGGTAATTACAATCACCAATTACAAATAAGATGATTTCATTTGTTAGAAAAAATATATATATACATAAAACATACATACAAAACTATGGGGAAAAAACTGAACCTGATTTTTGGAGGCTTATTTAGTGATATTTTGAGCTGAAATGAGAAAAAAAAAAAAAAAAAACTTTATTTAAGAATATTTCATTATTATACATTATACTATATATTATATAACCAGCCAATTCTAAGAATAGTGAAGAAAATAAAAACTAGATAAACAAATAAAATAATTACCTAATAAACATCATTACTGTTCGGTCTATATAATCTATTGCTGACCTTTTAATTGTTTTTTAATAAATAGCAAAATTTACAATAGTGCTATTTGTTACATACCAGTCAATTTCTGATAAAATAAAGAATAACTTAATAGTTCTGTATTATATGCTCTGTTAAAAAAAATTTTTTTGATATTGGTGCACAGCTAGCATCACTCATACATATAAATACCAATATACCTGTGTTAGACTGGCCAATCGGTCTGTAAAACCATCTCCACATTCCCGTAACGGATGGTTGAACAGTTACACAAGTGTAAAAAGACTTTCCGAACGTGGCGGTGCAACATCTGGATCAGCCGGATCTGATAACTCATCGGTTTTCACCCCGAGAGCCATCAAGAAACCGCACTGTGGTCGCCTTTGTTATCACAGCCTGTCGCTCTTTTCCTCCTCATCCCTCTGTTTCTCTTTGTCAATCTGGGCGAGCTCCTGTTGACCCGAGGGCCTCTGCGGTGGGAGCGGGCCACACCGGACCACTTCAGAGCCCATCCCAAAAACCACACCAAGCTTCCCGTGCAATCAATGGGTGTATTTCTCTTTCTCTGCTCCCTCTCTGTCTCTCTTTATCTGAAACCTCATCCCTCCTGGTGCTGGTGACCTGGTCCATGTGTGTGTGTGTGTGTGTGTGTGTGTGTGTGTTGCGGCCTTGGCGGAGGCAGACAGTACGTTTTAGCGAACGGGAGGGAAGTCATATGTTAGCAGTTTGAACCTACAGCCCCAATTAGAGGCAGCTGTTGCTGCGCTATCGCACCACAGCGGAGAGGAGGGGAGAGTGGGGGGCTGAATTTATGGTCTGCGTCTCTGTGGCGACCCCTGTTTGATGTGCAGATAATTAGGAAGTGAATGGCTTCCTGTGGGCTGCTGCTGGAAGGGGCATGCAATAATAAAAAGCAGAGAGAAAGGGAGGAACAGCTGAGGAGTCTGATGTATGTTGAGGTGGTAGCAGGGTCAGGTGGTGTGCCAACAGAAGCTGGAGGTTGTCTGGCTCTTTATAGGCAGTGCCACCGTGCACACAGTGTGTGTGTGTGTGTGTGTGTGTGTGTGTGTGTGTGTGTGTGTGTGTGTGTGTGTGTGTTTGGGGTGCATCCCCCTGATGCATGACTTTGCATGCTGACACACTTGACCCCCTGGTTTTATGTGCGTCTGAAGACTAAATCAGTCAACGCACCGCTGGAATCAGCTTTGAGCTCCTCTCTCCACATACCATCAGCATCCAGCAACACGCCCGTGCAGGCCGGCGGCTCTGAACATATTTACAAACTTGGCAAGATGACTTTAAGCGGTGGAAGAAACAGAATAGATCAAAGAACGAAACGTATGTCCCTATAGATTAAGGAAAAATCTGCTCACATTCGCCTGAACATGTCATTACACACATCTTGAATAATCTCCTGTCACATGGAGGTTTCGGTTGAGACTACCTTTAAAGCTTCTCTCAAAAAGCTCACTCTCAACTCAAATACCATCAGCTTGTTCCATAGCAACCCTTTGTTTTTCCCACTTGCTTCATCACCACCTTGCATGTCACTTCAACTCTGACCCCTCCAGCCAGAAGTCACGACCCTCGCTCATTGTCTCCCCGATTTCCCCAAAGAGGATCAGAATCCAGAAATCCAATCTGAAAAAAAAAGCCTCTTGAATAAAAATAAATAGTAATTGATTCCCGGGATTCCTCACAGTCAAGTGTTAAGTCAGTCAATAAAACTTTCTAACAGACTCTGCTGGTCACTGTATGAGCAACAATAGGGCCAGATTGCGATGCTCTGCAGCTTTTGTTTCTGTCCAGCTTTTCCGGTGAATGAAGCACAATGGGAAGGAATGCATTGGTTTCTGCTTGAGTGCTAAACCCAATCAGGATGATAACAATGTGCTTTAAAGGACTAAGAGAGACTTTAACTATCCCTCAGAGCATCAGATTAGCGCGTTACAATCTACCCCCCTGTGGTCGGCTATTCATGTGCAATGCAAGACCAACACCAAACAACAACACACACACAATCACACAGGAACACAAAACCTCTTCACATATGGCATCTGCATTCTGAATCCTGCTGGTTATTCAGTGAGCTGATTAGAAATCAATGAATAAATCAGTTGGGTGTATAAAGACATTGATGTCACCATATGTGTGAGAAAGTGTTGATATTGTTAGACCTATAGAGTGAAAGGATGTAAGGATTGTGTGTTCTAATAACATTATTTCAAAATTTAAAGACATCTAAGGAGTATCGGGCTTCTGGGTGTCAAAATCTTCATAATTGATGTGAACAGATTATCAAGTCAAAAGTTTGAAAAGGTTGCATTAACTGGTTTGTATACTTATTGTATAATCAGATTTCGTTTCAAAAGTTTCTTTTCAGTCGTCTTGCAACTTTACTGAGGCATTTTGATTGATATCATGCCATTCCAGGATTTTTAATTTACCAATATCCCTTTTTTTTTTTTTTTTTTTTTTAACACAAACAGATAAAGTGATATCAAATAGGAAAAAACTGTGTTTCATGAAGAGTCAAATACCCCATACTCGTTTACTCAAAGACATTCTGGGGGGTGTATTTATTACATTAATATTATTTGTCAGAAATAATCACAATGTCTGAACTGAGCTGCAGGGATAAACAGGTGCAGGGACTAGAGGGTCAAAGACCCAGGTATAGTCTCTTGTAAGACGGATAAAAATTTTTGTCGGTCTTGGTAACACAAAATTTGATAATAAATAAATAAATGTTGTATTGACAGATTATGGGTTAATCCACCCACAAAAGAAAAAAGTTCCTCAGAGTCCAGAATGGCAATTTTAGATATATCTCCATTTTCTCTATTTGACAAACTAAAAACAGCAGGGGACTTTGATCTATCGTCAAAACCTAGGTGAACAACCTTTTGTTAAACACAGCCTGACGTTTTGCTGTGGTGGCCAATCACATTACTCGGGGTCAAACTGAAGTTTCATGTGCTCAAAAGTCAAACATGGACTTGCAGGAAGTGGCCTCAAGGGATGCTTGAGCCACATCAATGTTTTGGTACTGCAGCACTCAATACAGCAAATATAAAGAATGACTAACTTCACCAGATGTGATTATCTATCAGTGACTTCACTGACTTTAAAATTGGACATTTAAGCATCCTGTCTTGACATTATGATGTCATTAAGCATGCAGGAGGATCTGGGTTACGCAACAGAACACACAAGCACATATATGCATTAGATTTATCAGAGTGAAAACAAGCTCTCCAACCAAGGACCCTCACAGCTCTGCCGTATTCACAGGAATGCAGAGAAAAGGGAAAATATCCTGATAAGAAGCTGTTTTCTTACGGGCAGCTGGGAGGGGGTCCAACGGTATCTTGTTATGCTTAACATTTGTTTTACTCTATGAGAACATGTGATGTGTCTGAGCCGGTATCTGTATTCCCATTACGACATGTGCCTCGGTGCCATGAGAACAGTATGCCTGCCTGTTGCCCAAGGAAAAAATCCAAGGCTTTCATGAAGACGTGGTGAGACTATGAGCTCAAATGAAAGCATAGGGGAGCATATGTATAATGCCAAGGGCCCTGATTTACTATCACTCCATGTAATTAAAAAAAGAACATCAACAACAAACCTCATTTTTCACCCCCTCTTTTATTCCCCATTTCTTTTTCCATCTTATTTTTCCTTTTTACATTGAAAAAAAAAAAAACACTGGCCCCACCCCCCTCCGCTGCTCTCCTGCTTTTCTGTGCTGAGGGTCGCTGACAAAAGGAATTGTGCAAACGAGCCTTTAAAATCCCTAAATGGTTGTGGTCTGCGCACAATGGGCCAAAGAATGCGGTGCCGGACAAAGGCCGGCCCTTGCCCCACCACTCCGCCCTGCAGTGATGGATCCGAACGGACGCATGAACGTGGGCTGGATTTGGGGCTGCAGAGGCGCCACCTCGCCCCCCACTGGGCCATCCAAAAGGGACAGGCCTCGGGGATACACTGGAACCCCAGCCAAGGGCCTCAAAACAATCACGAGCTGCTAACTAGCCTCGCCATCCATAGGCCTTGATTGATATGGGAAACGCATGCTTGCTTCTCCATACAGCTCCCTCCATCACTCTTTATCATCCTCAAAGCCTGAAATTATTCCCCCTTTCAAAGCCAACGCTACAGATTAGATGTGGGCAGCCATTAAATGCTGATTCTATGTACATAACAGGTTTATATTATCCCTAAAATCATGTTTTATGAGCGTCCAAGATGCCTCACAGGGATGTAGGCTGTAACGAATGGCATGGAAATATGAAAGAGCGATGGTGAAATCATAGAATGAAGGTATGGACAAATTATAATAAGTGTTTTATTAATGGGGGCCGCCCCCCCTCTAGGCTAATGTAGTAAGGAAAACGTTAATTTGCATGGTTCGAGGGTATGGAAAATGTGATCTGACAACCCTGATTAAAGCTACAGTACAGGATGCTGCTTTGAGGATCAGTCGAACTTAACAGGCAAATTGAAAACAGGTTGTTCAGGTTAAACCAAATACGCCACAGTTGTATGAATGTACAAATTCTAAACAATTAGCTGGGGAAAAATGTGCTCAAATGAATGTCTGTGAAGCCGGGTTTCCATCAAGCAACCAGTTCCATTCAGTTCGTTACACATTGTAATGGTTATTATAATGGTTATGGTTATTATAATGGTTTTATTAGCAAAGGTTGCAGTACCAAAGAACCAGTGTATGCCTATAGGGGTTTTCATTACATCTTTGTTGAAGCATCTAGCACAATGATCCATAGGAGGGTAAAAAGAGAAAAAACTCAAAGTCAAATGGAATCATGTCATTACACAGTAACTGGAGAACACAATCAATACTCTTTCATGTAAAAGAACTCAATGCAGAACCCAACCTTTTTTAAATATCCCATCAATTGCAACAAAGAAATCCTTGCAATAAATTTTTTTTCGTAATTTCTGTGTGTGGAGGAGCTGACTGAGCCCCGCCCACAGTGAAACTCCAACACAGACAGCAGCAAAGGGGACAGAGGCAGCATGACCACATATGACGACTGTGAAAACACACCAAGATGTTGCTCCTGAGTCTAATAATGGTCCAAAAACCCTGCTTTTAATTCTGGCATTGTGTTGGCTAAAAAATTGGCAACATTTTTACTGTTTTAATTTTCAGATCATGATGAGTTTATTTTGTTATGATAAGTTAGATGAAACAATGAGGAATGGAAAGGTTTTTCAGCTCATTTCTCCACTGGAGCAACTACAAGATGATCGAGGATGATTATTATGTTATGCGACGTGAGTGGTTGACTATCACCATCTGGTATTAAAACTGGCTACATTTAAAAGTCCTGTCTGCAATGTAAACCCATAAACAGATGAAGGCTTGAACTACCACTCAGGTAATCGCAGGATTCTAGGGGACCATACCAACGGTGTTATCCCAGAACACATTGGGGTAAAAACAAAAACACCCTATTAAGAGTTTTCACTTCATTTGTTCTTCCTGTCTTTGAATTCTTAGAGCAAAACACGGCACCTTGAGGAAACCCACACAAGCGGGAGTGGACATGGTGCCAATCTCTGCCTTGTTTTTGCTCAAAAAAAGAACACAACAATACGTGAACCTCAGAGTTATGTAATCCGTATCCAGGATGCAGCTGCAGAGCGTGGACATCCTTCAGGAGTCGAATCGGCAGCTGATTTCCTCCATCCCTTTGTTGCACAAAAAATACTTCATCAAAAACAAGATCCCAACCAAAACAGAAGTAAGTGGATGCTCAGGCTGCATGAAAGCCATCGGTCTGTTCAACTTTAGTCCCTCCAGGTCCTGAAGGGTCAATCTACACTGTCTGTGCTTATAAACACACAATCAATTGACTACTGAAGTTCTCCAGAAGCCTGTAGCTAATTTCAAAGAGATAAAAGGCAATAAACAACCTTGGGGTGGGTAATTACAACACAGCAGGGCTGGAGGACAGAGGAGTACTCTCAGAGCCTGGCGTGAAATTCTGAAACACTCAGTGCTATTATGGCTTCACACAATGCAGAATTTCATCTATTTGTGTATGCCATGTGACCGTCTTACTCGCTGAGCTTCAAGCAGTTGGCTGGGCGTTTGTTTGTGTGCGTCTGTTGTGGAGGGCTGTGGTTCAGTGTGCCGTCAAAGCAAGTTGTAACATCACACATGCAAAAATAAAAAATAAAAGGGAGCCATTGACTCGGTGTTTGCACGAGCGTCTGCTGGCTCCGTTTACAGGATTTGACTGGATTGCTTGTTTTTTCTCGTGAACACCATGACTTCAATTAATCCAGTGTTTTGTTCTTGAAAATAAAGTTTTCCATTCACGGTTTGGAGAGAAGCCGAGGCAGTCGGGTCTTTATTTTTTATTTAAAACCAAACAAGTTGAAAGTCATGGAAAAAAAGTGTTGTATCCACGGGACTATCGAAGTAACTGGGAAAATAACACTTTAATACAGTTAATTTTAACGCCACTAATTGTTTTGATGATTTGACTTTGGTTGTGTTACAACAATTAATTTTTACTTGTTTAACAGCTAATACCGTTTTTATATCTCAAATTTATTTTATTATTTATAATGAAGCTCCACTCCATCTTGCTACACACTTTGCTGTCGTATTAAAAACTCCCCATTAAAGGGAATCTTATCTTAACCTATGAGCATTTTCCCAAAGTCGGAAGGATGTGAAAAAGAAATAAAGTAAGAAAAAGGTGTTTTTAAGTTCAGCTACGAAGCCCTGCCAAATGTGTTTATTTGTTGACAAGTTATTTTCAGTTACTATTGAGTAATATCTCATCACAAGAAGCAGGTTATTATCAGTTATTCTGAAAAAAATCCATATCGTGCATCTCTAAAACTGAGTGATTTATCCATAACACCTTTAATACTTCCGGAATTTCCTAACTGACTCGCTGACATGCACAGTTATATCTTTACCCTCAGATTTTCCCTCACCAACAGTCGTTTATCTCATTCACACTCTCACTTTCATTTCTCTTTCACTTTCTTGACATTGTCCAGACAATAAGTTGTACAAGTTATCATAAAACTTGATCTCCCTGTATTACTCTATCGTGATAAGATACGGCGAGAACAAAAGAAAACCGCTGAGACCTTTTGAAGTGCTCTCAGTGTTATTGCTTTTTGTAAGTCGCAGGCATTTATTGTAACTGAAATCTGGATGCAGCTGTCTGATTCTTTATCAGTGCTGGGTGTAAGTTATATAGCCTTGACATAATCACACATGTTTCAGGCAATCTTCTGAAAAGGGTTCACACACCTCTTGTGTGTATCTAGTGATGCCCTGAGGCCCGTATTACTCACAATGGAGGTATTTTCAAGCCCTGACTTCATATCCTGCCCTCGTTTTTGTCTTATTTGACTGGGGGCCCCCCAACCCTCTTGGAGCGTGCACCCCAATCTATGTAAATCCCCTATACATACCTCAGCTGCACTTAGAGGCACGTCGATTACATAACTGGCACAACTGCTGCGAGGTTGAGTTGACACCGGCGCAATCAGAGGTGCCGCGAAAACCTAGAGCGCTGTTTAATTTTTAATTCAGAACAATGCCCGCATTCATTCATAAAACCAGGAAAAGGATTGTTAAGCTGGGTTCTGTTAATGTTCTACAAGTTTTCCGTTTGGTTAATGTCTTCCTTACAGCTTTCCTTTCACTTCTTGTAAGACACACACACACACACACAGGACCCCTCCCTGCACTTGTTTTATTGCTTTTGAGTGGGTGGTGTTACTGATACCTCTCTGATTCATACCGCTGTTTGAAGTAGGATCATTTTTCCAGCTGTGCACATGCCATTCACTCAGGTATCCACCCACAGACGCAGTAATGCTGCTTTTCTTCCACCTTCTACTTGGACTGGTAATGGGTTTTGGAATGTGGTAGAAGACCGGACTTGAAAAGATTGCCACGAGCATCAATAGACGCGAGATACCAAAGAGAAAGACCTAGACGCCGACAGACAGAAGGTTGTTTGGGGAAAAGAGACAATGTTGTTAGACAAAGCAGAAAGATGGACCCGGAGAGGACTGGCAGGGATTCTTTGGTCACGGTTCAAGCTCCTATTTCCAGTTGCCAGTTTACTGTAAATCCAGTGTGGTGAATTAGTGTTTTGAGACCAGGTATCAGGTAGATCAGCTAAGCCTTACGCCCACTTTGCCATCCCACACAGTACCCATTAACCAAGCCCAGTTTCCTGATCATCACCTTAGAGAAAACACAGTGACCATGGTGATCTAATGCTTCATATCCGCTGCATGGTTCCGCTTTACTTGAATTTGCTGGAACCACTTTTGGTACCAGCTGCTTTTCTCAATATCATTTTTCACTACGGGTCAATGTAGGCGGAAGCCAACCATCAAGCCAAAACCACGTAAACCTGCCATGACATCATCCTCAATGAGACATTAAATGTCAATGTCCAGCAATGGACCATAGAGGAGTTCTACAGGCTGCAATTTGTGGAAATCTGGGTTGAGTGATAAGAAATGAGGTCACTATTAATGGTGGCTCAACCTTTTAAATATGGCGGATTTGTGCAGGATGTCCAGTCCTAATCTGGCCAATACATGGTTTGCACTGTTTTAACTCCACTGTCTAGAATTATATGAGATCACTTGGAACCTCAACCAAATCTGTATCAAAGTCAGTCACAGATAATTCTTATAACCTTCCAACAAACTATATTTACACCCCAAGACGCCATTTTTTAAATCAGCAGTTACCTTGTTTGTTTCCATCCTATCCTTTTTCATGGATTTGACAGAGGTACATAATTTTACTGTTGGTCAACTGGAAGAAAAGAGAAAAAAAATGTTGTTTAGCTGTCTTAAAGCTGAAATAGGCTTAAAATAAGCTACTTGTGTTCAAAATGACGACTACAACAACAAAGTGTCAATATGTTCTGAACAGCCATATTTGATGGAGGGGTGAACAGTCTGCCATCCAGCCTTGTTTGAAAGGAGTGAGAAGCAATAATAGTTTAAATATGGGCCCATTTTCACACTGTTGCTCCTGGAAGGCATTCATAGTGTTTTGCTTGTTTGCACACAAAAAGCGACAGAATTAGCTGTGTGCAGACTAAAAAGCATGCCTGATGGAAAAGTCCAAACTCTCACACCAATGACTGCACAAAAAGGATTGACTTGAAATTTGGAAACAATGCAGAAACTCCTATATCAGAAAGATGAATGGTACGGAGGTGACGGGTACAATTGAACCAACCAAGTAGCACTTCTCTTAGAGTATACTGGTGCTTTGACCAACTAGTTCTGTCCCCCTCCCTACTAAATGCTGGAAATGGTGGATCATTTTGTAGTTGGTGTAACAGAAGACAATGTAGAATATGATATTTAGGCATTTCCTGCCGTTGTGTTTTGTGTAGCTGAAAATTTTAATGAAAATACCCTGAAAGGTAAATGGTGAGTGAACTGTAAATCCCTCACTGCTGGGGGATTCAGTGATTGTGACCCCGATACGGTTGTGCTCAGATGTGTTCAGGTCTTTTACAAAGTGCAGGGACTTTTCGTCCAGGCGAGGCTCAGTGCCACTGGAGGCCTCTGTAAAGAAGGACTATAGCTACACGCTATTAATGTTAGCCACACTCCCCAACAAAACAAGGAACAAAAAGCTACACAACACCCTACTCATTCCTTTAACCAAAGTCACGCCAGCAAGGGTGCAGCGCAATAAATTAACGTCTGATTAAAAATGGCCGTCTCGCCCGCCAAATTGTCATCAAGTGGCACCATTGATACGGGCAACAAAACCGGGCACATCACCAATCACCCGCTCAATGAGAAAAGGAAGGAGCTAAAAACAACATTCTTGAGCAGGTCGGTCTTTCATGGGCTGGATGGGGGGGGTGGGGGGTGGATGCTAAGGTTCTGGGGTATGTAAAGCGGGGTACACAGGACCCCACAAAGGGGGGGAGAGAAGGAAGGGCCACCCTGACAGCCTTGGCGGTGCAGGTTCTTTTTTTTTTTTTTTTGATGGGTGTGGGGGTACTAGAGGGATGCTGGGAGGGGGTGTTCCCCCTCTTCAAAGCCTTTCCGCTGGTTCTGGGGCCCGGTGGACGGAGAATGTAAGTGGGGGGTGCGGTGAAGGGGTGAGGGTGGGTGAGGGTAAAGGAGAGA
>JAOWBC010000383.1:10619888-10640745 GCA_028566105.1 Hypoplectrus providencianus | reverse complement strand
GCGCTAACACCAATAATATCATTAAGCCATTGTAAGAGAGTTGAGGAGCCACCAATGCTGTGAGTAAGCCATGTCTGTAAATTGTTCATAAATGTTTTAACACTTCATAATAGACTCCCTCTGAAACCCCCAAACAGCCTTCAGGTTGCAAAACAAAACAAATAAATAATTAAAGATTTTAAATTGCCAAAATGAAACAATCTGTTATAGCCTGAAATTGTAAAAACATAAATTATTGTTGGACTGATTTTTTACATTTCAATCTTTGAAACAATTGCAAGTGAGGAATGCTGTCAAGAAAAATAACCCACTAAAAAAGCATTTTTTAAAAAATCCCTTTATTCTACATCTCTTATTTAAAAACGCGCAAATATAAATCTTATAGTTTTACCAGATCTTGTTAAAAATACGAAAATGTTCATACTAAGCTATGAATAACTTGTCTCAGACAAAAAGTCATGTGACAAAAATTCAGTGAAACTTTCAGACTGAAAGGCAGGCTGTTTACACAGAGCTGAGAGGAGAGGACAAGAGATGTTTTCAGTATCAGCTGTGAAAAAATAATAATTCATTAATTAAATAGTCCAATTGTATAGCATGTGTTGCCTCCATTTTTTTTCTAAATCATCCTGGAATGGAAATGCTCAGGCATACATGCAGCCACTCTGCTAACAAGCACTTTTTTAAGATTACCTTAACCTAAAGATCACCCCTGAACTCCTAAAGCCCTCGCACTTCTTCCCCGGCTCATTCACTCCCGCGCTCAAGGCAGCTGGCGAGACAAGTTAAGCTGGAGACTGGCACCCTGAGACAGATTAAGAGGCGTGTAATTAGGGATTTCTAATCAACTAATTTACAGCGCAATGCTTTGCACACAGCAAGACCTCTGACCTGACCTAGAAAGCCCTGACATATTCTCCCTGACCTTGACCAGCCTGACTGAGGCGGGGAAGGAGGGGAGGGGGGCACCATGGGATACGTATGGGGTGAAGAATTAAAATGAAATCAAGCATATTTGGGGGCTAAAGAAGAAGGTTGGGGGAGAAGTAGTGTGATGCGTGGATGAAGCCAAGGCGAGCAAAACCGGGCGGCGTGTTAAGCACAAAGGCGGGAAGGCGTAAGACGCTCAGGCATTAAGTAAAAAGAAGAAGTGGTTATTATGTGGAGGTTCACTCCTAGAGGGGGGGGGGGTACCAAGGCCTGGTGAAGTAATCCTACCGATGACCTGGATTTATAAGACTGTCTAATGATGTTACGCCAGCTGACTGATTCAGCCAACACACCCACAACAACCCCCCCTCCCCTCCCAAACCATCAGCTGACTGACGCGACCCGCCCCCGCTAAATCAGCTGATGGACGCTAACCCATCACCCCTCTCAAGCCCCTGACAGCTGACTGTCTAGCTCCCTAAACCCCCACACCAACTGCTCACCTCAGACGAGTCATGCAATTTTTTTAATATAAATATTTTATTATTATTATTATTTTATTTATTGTGTCCTTTTTGTGGCTTGTTTATGCTCATTTTGTCTTTTTTTTAAAATTCATTTTCTTAATTAATATGTCAATATTTTTATGGGAGTTTTCATTAGGTTTTGTCAGTACAGTATTACCTATCTGATGTAATATATTTTAGTCTAATTTATCTGTATTTATTATTTCCTGTGTATGGATATATGTTAAGTAGCTTTCAGTAGTAGTACATGGTTGGTCTCATTAGTCTATTTTTCTTATTCATTTCAGTTAGTTTTTATTTGTCATTTTAAATTACTTATTTAAATATAGATTATTTATATTTATTTAAATATAAATATATCTTAAATATAATTCATTCATTTATTTAATTTATTCCTTTTTTTTTTTCATTTATTTTATTCAGCTGACTTATATTCAAAGTAAAATAAAATCTACTTTATATTTTTTTAAATACATTTTTTTTTTTTTTTGCTTTAATTGAGCAGCCCTAAAATTGGCTGCTTTTATATTCACAGGATTGTTTCAAAAGGTAGCAAAGTTGTAAACAGCAAAATAACAACAACCTGGTGAGCATTGAGTAATCAGCCGCGACTCGACCTTGACTTGAACGCACGACCCTTACGTGCTGCAGGGCGAGACACAACACTCATTTAACCACCTTTTTATCCCCAGCTCAGCCAGGTTCAAATCCGAATGGTCATTTGGCGCGTCAGGTCCAGCAGGCAATGTGGACATTCTTCCAGTGAAGACAGGATTAGAGAGGTAGAATCTGGGTTAAAGACACTACTCGGCCCATCTGTTGTTTTGGTTTTTCCCCACCAATGACCACAAGCGACGTTACCCTCCCCCTGCCTTTAAATCATTCTTCATTTCACCGGAATAAACAGACAGAGTAAATACTGCAGTGGAGATGAGAGACGGAGGCATGTGAGCTGATTATAGCAGCAGGAAACACAAACACAGAGGGAAAAGGGGAAAAACGTGACGTTGTGACAAACTTTGGGATATAAAAACAACATGTGTTGCATGTTTTTGATCCAAAATATCTCCCCACGTCATTCAGGAGAAGAATAATGTATAAATGGTGGCTAATTTTTCTCCTCTTTCCCTTTCTGTACCCCTTCGTCTTTATCTGTCTTTCTGTGTGTCTCGGTGGGTTCCAGTTTCCCAGGCTCCTAAAGCTGATAACCCAGTTTAGTGATTTCCACACACACACACTCCTCACCCAGCCACATGCATGCAGACACACACATGCACACGCTGCAGCCCCAGTTCTGTCCCTCTTCACACACTGACCTAATAACTGCAGATACAGAAACACCTCTCACGGCAAGAAAGTCATGTTTCATCGGAGTAAAAGCCATTTAAATGCTCACTGTACTGTTTCTCTAAGAATCCTCATTTCCCAGCAACACTCACAGTAAATACTCAATAATTTAATTACAATCAGATTAGGATAACACTCTCACAACACTCGGAAATAGTCTAATCTTTTTAATCGCATTAACTAATAATTGATGTAAGCATAACCTGATTAACACATTCAAATGTTTGTTCGATTGCCGGGCTTAGCCAGCCATGTAAACACATCTTCTCATTTCACTAACTTTATGCATGCAACACAGAGGTCGCAGGGTGCGGCCGATGCAGAGCGTGGCTCCTATAAATAACAACAACGCGTTTTTGATGTGAACGTCCTGAAGGCAACTCCTGAGGCTGCACATAATTTTAAGTGTTTTGATTCAAGCGCTGGTGCAGTGCCTAAAGGTTCAGAACTGATATGGGGATGAATATTAATTACCTTCTTGGTTTTTTTTTTAATAACATCTTTTTAAGTCCTCCCATGTTAAATTGTGTCTTAAAACAAGCAACCATATGAAAGATTTCAAGCTAATAAAACATAGTATAAATCAGTGAATATTAGAGCCCCACCAATATGGGATTATTGAGATTGAGGGAAATGTATAGATAATTCATATGGTGGCTGATATAGTAATTTTTGTTTTTATGTGGATTGTGCACTGATTTTTCACCACATTGAACATGTACCCAAAGAGCTACTTAAACTAATGTTTTACATTATTATACATTAAACTACATATACACGATAACTAGGAAAATAAAGAATTGGAATAAAATGAATAGCACAATAAGCATTATTACTATTCAGCTTCAAGTCTCTTTAGTCAATTGTTGAGTATTTAAAATTTATGTATTTACTCAAGTAACTAAGGAATAAACATATACGGTGTCAGACTTTGGATAGCAGAAAAAAAAAATGTTATTTCTGTCCTTGAACTATTCACCATTGATTAACTAATTGTCACACAAGTTGCAGACAGCTTATGGAATACGAAACCTTTTTTTCTTTTAGAAATTCACACATAGATATTTATGGACAGTTGGGACTGCAGTTTGTGGGGGGAAAGAAAGCTAGATTTTTACAATATATCTTTTTTTTTCAACCAGGTGTGGACTTAAAACAGGCCATTTTTATTTAGGTTAAAGGTCCACATTCCTATGAAATCCACATTTCACCTTTTAACTCTCAGATAATGATGTCCCAACTATGTCATTTGCTGAGTGAATTGCAGGCAGGGCACAAGTATGTTAAAGGACTTGGCAATGTAATGTATAAATTGCTTGCATGTGTGTTGGGAAGCATTAAAATGAATGCGTGTGTTTGGTCTTGCACAACAGAGCCATGTGGCCCTTCAGTAAACGTGGCCCTCCCATGTGTCTGTTCGGGGACCCTGGACCCAACACAGAGGCAATCTTATACCACCGACAGACAAAAAAAAAAAAGGAACGAGAGAGCGAAAGAAAGGATAAATCAAGCCGAAGAAAGACAAAGGCAACTGGCCAAGGGGGCCCAAAGTGTCATCTTGCCTCCACTTGGGGTGAAAAGAAGGGAGGGGAGAAAGAAAAAAGGAAGTCTAGAGTTTACCAGAGGAAAGTTCTCTTTCTTTTCCTGGACAGCTGAGTGTCTTATTATGGGATTAGATTTAACCAGTGCCCCTCTAGGAATGTGGAACAGAGGGCTGGTGGTAATGGGTGGAAGAGTTTGGGGGATGATGTGGGTCGTAGGGGTGGGCCCGGCTGTGGGGTGGGGTGCCGTTAGGTGGTGGTAGGCCGGGTCAGGGAGGCAGTATGCGGGAGGGCTTGGCAGTGTGCCCAGGGTGGAGGGGGGACACGGCGCTGGGGCCCACGTGGACCTTTGCCAACAGTGCAATTACTCCTCATTCTGAACAGCTGGCACATAATGGGTATTCAGGCACTTGTAGTCCTTCGATAGGACATGGAGATCCCAGGTCGTCCCCCCTCGCGTGCCTCAGGACAACATGGCAACCAGAGATCACCCCACCAAGGTGATGATGCCATCAAGCCGAACTACACATCGATGTGTTGTGATGGATAACACCAGGTAGGAAATGATTTTAAAAAGAGCAGTTGTGCTGCTTTGGAAGTGTGAAAGGCAGCGGTGCAAGCACAATGCAGGCGCAGACACACACAAATGCATCAAAGTGCAAGGATAGGCCTCGTCTGTGTTTGATCCACAGTAATACGCTAGCAGGCTGGGACCCGCGAGTTGAGTGTGGGGGAATTCTGTGTTTATAACTTCAGTCTGTTTGAAACTCAGTCCAAGTTTATAATCCACCCACTGTGTGGCGGCTTTGTGCTTTCCCTCAAAGCGCTCACACAATGTAAACACAGCATTTAAAAGGGAGATCTTCTCTTTTTTTAATCTTAGGTCTAAAACAAAGGGAGCACAGGAAATGGACTTGGTCTTGAAGAGGAAAACAAACAGACGGCCTGTCAGTCAAGCTCATATGGTGCTGTGATGTCACCGAGGACAAGATGTGGGACTGTGGAGTTCGCCGTGTGTGTGCTATCAGTATCGGTAGCCAGAAGCATATGCCGAGTGCATGTGTGGTCATACTGTACAACACATCCATTACCAATACAGCAGGAAAGGTCCAGCTGTACACTTGAGGCTCAGGCCCACCTCCTCTGTTGGACAGTCTGTGGTCCTGAGTTTTAAAAAGAAGGTGACGTCTGAAACTGTCGACACCAGAGATGATCAGATACAACAGCTTGTGTTTATTATTTTGAATAAACCACATGGCCTCCATCAATAACACCAAAGAAAAAAAAGCATAGATTAATTCATCCTTAACATTGGATAACCTAATTTATCCAAGATCCCAGCTGTCATTGGGCAAAAGGCGGGTAAAGCCTGGACTCCACCAGCTGGAGTCGAACCAGCGAGCCTCTTGTTGTGATTTCTGAGAGCGCTAACCACTACACCACTGTGTATCTCCCAATGTAAACAATAAAAACTTCATATTTCCATGTATAACGTTATCTGTAACGTAACATTTGGTAGCAAATAACTTGAACTAAACTTTAGTTTGCAAACTATCAATAGTTAGCTGAGCTAATGTTGTTAGCAACAATACAATGCCAAGGATTTGATACAGTGCATTAGTAGGTAAACACTTAGTATGCTGTTCAATTAAGTGCAATAAACCAATAAACTGCACAATACAGTGGCAGGTAAACATAACTATATAACTGATAAGAAGTTTTTTCCATTATTGGTCCCAGTGTCGGAGTTGGGCCTGAGCTTGGAGCTCTGCAGTGAGACGCTATTGAACCGAGCTGACTTCCTGTCTCTGATTCCCTCTCTTTGTCAGGTGGTGATGATGATGATGGATGCCTTGTGTGCAGTAATGGAGCGGTGAATCAGCACGAGCTCCTGGGCCGCCTCGCCACAATGACTCCAAGGGTCTTTGTGACTTGCAGAAAGCCTCATCCTCAAGTACTCCCACTGAGGAGCACACACACAGGACGTGTGCAGACCATCAAAGTGGCTCAGTAGGATGAGACGATAATATCAATACTATTGTGTGCACGCATGTGTACGCACACATTACGCCTATGCAACTGTGTGGGGCACCGAACAGATGAGAGCCGTATGCTGAACATTATAAAACACTCAGGCCATCTGAGAGAGTTTAACTGACGTGTTCCACTTCACTTAAGGAGCAGCAAACAAGGGGATCTCTATGTGCTGCTAAGTCAACACAGACCTTCCTCCGCTGCTCTTAAAATGTGATTAAAGATTTGTTTGTAGTTTATCTATGTGCTCTTCATTTCAGCTGCTCTATAATCTCTCTATCACTGCTCTAATAAACCGATCACAAATTCCCCTACAGGACGAACATGTGTTCTTCCTTTTTTTTTTTTTTTCTTTCACAAATGTTTATCCAGGGAAGGTTTTATTTGGCAAACACACTGGCCAGCCGTTGAGGAGCACTTCTGCATCACCTGGAGATTAACTGCCTGAGAAAGTCCCTGGAAACCATCGACAGTTACGAGGGAAACTTACTTCACTTTCCCTGCTCAAATTATCTCAGATGGTCCAATGATTCGGACAGCAAATAGTCTTGGGAACTGAAATCAGGAACTCAATAGGGAAGTTCATCTATGTTTGCATTTTGACTGCATCTGGAGGAAGACGTGATTAGGCAAATTGGACCAACAGACTGAACAGGGATGACTTTGTTTAAATGTACACTTACTGTTGTGGGACAAGCGCTTTGGAAGTGCTGTGTGCTTTTAGTGTCTAACCACATCATTGTATTGAAACTGGGCTTATAAAACGCATTCAAATTATAATTTATCATCTTAACATTACAAATCACTCCAATATTTGGTCTTCTAAATGATTTTTGAACTTGATTTACCTACTGGTTTTTTTAAGTCACAGAATAATAAATATTGATGATTTTTTTAAATTATTTTCTTGACTTTACTTTGGAAACTATCAACATAAAATAGTGGCAAACATCACAACCAGCACAAATATGATACCAGTGACAAAGAGTCACAGGCGAACACATACTGCTTCAATTTGTCAGGCTCAAAAGACAAATAGGTTGAGGATCACTGCAGCATACAGCACTTAGTTTAAGGGATTGAAGCCACTTGGGTAGAGCGAGAAACAGTAAATGACGCAAACATGACACTGCAGAAATTCAGTTTGCATTTTGGTGTTTTAATCTTGAAATAAAGAACTGCTCTTTGAATTTGTCGGATGAGTTTGGTGTTGGCCATTACTGACAAAAGACCAGATGCAAGATTTGCAACTTTTAAGTCGGGAAAGACATTCACGCACCTCTACCTTTATGACCAGATGTGACGTCTGCATGTTTTGGAGTATCTGCAATGCAGTCGTCTGTGACAGAAAGTGACGGACATCCTGGGACAAGGGAGCAACACAGAGGCCCTCTTCGGTCTGACAATGACCCTGACTAAAGACCGATAACAGAACAGATCACATTTCTTAACCAGTTTTAGTCGAGTCACATGATAGAAACATCCTAAACACTACAACCTATTCACTTTGAATCCTCCAGACATTGACCTGCTATATTCACACACAGGGTCAATCTAACAGTACATGGACTCTCGTAGGGAGTTTGAAGGGTAATGTCTGTTAAACGTTCAGTTCAGCTGATCTGAACATTTGCATTATCACACACAGCTCCCCCAGTTCATATCTAGATAACGTCAGGGTTTCCAGCTTGTGCAAAAGGTATATGTGCTAGTTAACTGAACATCTTTGTGTTTTGACTGTTGGTGCAGTCAAACAAAACACCATCTGCAAGTTATGAATTAACCATATAAAGTTGCAGCCTTCAGCCTGCTCCAGTGCTTAGTGAGCTGTCAGAACATCCTGCCTTCAGAGGGTTTGGGGGAGACAGGAAAGTCCTGGAAAGAAAGCTTGAGCCACACTCCAGTTAAAATGTAGGAAATTTCCTAGAAAGGTTCCTGGAAAACTTCCTGTGATCAAAAGAAGAGACTTCAAGTCGACTGTGAATCACTTGGAGCAGAAAATTGGCGCTGCTTTTTATGACTCTCTGGACAAATCCCAGTCAGTGACATCACAGAAGGTGTAGACAGAGGAGCAACATACTGAGCGCATTAAGTGGAATTTTACGTTATCTTCCAAACATGTGCAGTAAGAAAATGATGATAAAACATCATGAAATTGCAGTTTTTGGCGTGTGCGTAAAAACCACCTCATCAGTTGTTTGCATTCAGAAATCCACAGCACTTCTGCTTGCATCATTTCAATGCAGAGCGCTGGTGGTGCACTGCTGAGGTCTGAGTCTAACATGCGTATCAGCAGGGACCATGCCAAGAACATCAGCTTACGGCTGACTGTAATATGATTAGAAGCACACAACATAAGGCACCGCCTGCCTGGGAGCACAACCATGACTCCAGTGCTCATGGGTAGGATTAAACTAATGTGAGGCCGCTCGTGTGTGTGTGTCTGGTTGATAAAGAGTGAAGGAGAGAGAGGAAAACACCAGTATTAAAAGCACTCATTTTGCTGTTTTTCTTCTTATTGTTTAGCCTCCTCTATTGTTTTCCCTCCTCTCTCTCTCTTGCTTTTCAGCTTTTCCTTCCCTATCAGGTGCCGGGCCTCAGCATCTGCCCCGTTGGCACGATCCGGTCTGCGGCAGCCAGCAGCGGCTCAGCGGCGCGCTGATGTCGAAAAGAACCTCTTTCATCTAAACCTGCTTCATTCAGCAACTCCACTCTTTGGCCTGCACTTTACTCTGAGCCCTCTTTTGTGTGCCCCCGTGTGTGTGTGTGTGTGTGTGTGTGAATTTTCTGTGAGTGCATTTTCCCTCCCCAATAGGGTGGTCCTGAGTTAAAACATACACCTGTTGTTAGCAGTAAAGGAGCACGGACGCCTCGTCTGGGTCACAGGACGGGTTCAGAGAGCGCAGCTGTCAGGATGACAGAAACCAGCCTTTATAGTGGCAGCAGGAGCAGCGATCAGTGTAAACATTTAAAAAAAACATGTTTTAAATGCAGCCCAGTAGCAACACCTTCTTTCCTTCTATGTGTCCTTAAAGGGACAGTTCACACTGATGTCAAAAACATGTATATGTCTTTTATCTCGAGTGTTATTTATCAATTTGGATTAATTTGTTGTGAGTTGCTGAGTGTTGAAAATATCAGCTGTAGAGATGGCTGCTTCCACTTGACTATAATGGAACTACAGGGCACTTCACTTTGGTGTTCAATGTGCCAAAAAAAAAATCTGAAAAATTTCAATTTCATTTCATTTTCAGAAATCGTGACTCATCGTTACTCAAGATAATGAAAAGACGCCATTGTGCGCAGTTTCAGATCTCACAACACTGCAACACACCAAAGAAATCTAGATTTATTTAGAGGTACTACAGCAAGAGGTAAGAGGAACTGTCCCTTTAAAGTCGTTTCTCTAAAACCTATATAAAGATTTTTTCTGAAACGGGCCTGCTGCCAAACCAGGCATGTTCAAACGATTAGAATTTGATGAACGTCCACACGTGGGATTACTACCACTTCACTTGAGTGATGGTTAGTCCATGGAAAACAAAAAATAAAAGCAAAATACCAAAGAAGAAAGATGAAGAGTTTCTAAGCCAAGAGTGTCCTCATAAAATATGAAAAAATACATTTTGACTTTAAAAAGAAAAGGATCATTTCTCAGTTTTTGAGCAGGAGTTTGCAATGCCATATCTTTCTATGGCACATTGAAGAGACTGGAATGATACAAAGATACGACTAAAGAAGCCTGTAATTACACAGGATTAGTTCTTGGTTTGTTTGAGCCATCAGGATTTCCCAACTGGGGCAGCATTTACATAAATCAATAATGATTTAGGATAAAAACAAAACGACATATTTCCATTGTCATAGATTAGTGGCACTCAAGGACGTCTTTGCTCTGTAAGGTCATGGGTACTGGTAGATAGGGTCGACCCATGGGTGCACCCCCCCCACATACACACACACCCACCCACCACCCCAAGCATGCACAGAAACAGCTGCTCCTGTTCTCACAGCTCCTCCCTGGCCTTGGAGTCAGAAATCAGCATCTAAAACAAAAGCCCCCGGTGCACTTTAAACACTCAGCGTGACACAAACAAAGACCAACCTCGGGAGCCGGATAACTAAAAATCTAACCCACCCAGAGACGTCCACCCAGGGGTCAGCAAGGCCAAGCCCGACACTGGCTCTCAGTGTCTGGGGACATTTATGACGTCTGGGTCCCTGAGCAGGGGTGGCTGCCATGACTTACAGCACTAATCTGAGTGGTTATTCAACCCCTTGGAGCTTACAACCGTGCGGGCTTTGATGTCGTATATTGTTATGGCATCTGACCACATTCCACGGCGCGGAGACGTGATTGGATTGTGTTGTTCGCTGCACATCTGTGTGTTTGCCAGGCAGGATTAATGGCTTGTTGACCGCAATTCAGTCTGGGTGTTTTCTATTTCCGACCCCCGGCGGATTTCACATCGTAAGAATCTCCGTCAATCAGGCGGGCCTGTAATCTATACTGCGTTTAATTTCATTTTCAGCTGAGCTTCTATACTTTTCCACATTATCAAATGCTCCAGCAGACTCGCCGGCTTGTGTTTGAGCTTGTCACACCGTGACTATTTCAGGGGCAGACGAAGCGGGAAGTGTGAGAGAGCTTGTTTGTCGCCTCCGTCACAGGTGACAGGGTGCTTTCATCACATGTTCAATGTCAACTCCGTCGTGTAATGCCTCAGCTGTCATGACGGCGCTAGGTGTTTCCAGCAGAGTGTCGGCGTGACATTTCTTCCCCCTTGCCGCTGCGCCGCTGTCCGCCTGGTGGCACAGAAACAGGGGAGCTCATTTCCATACCGCTCCCTGAGGAATTGTAATTAAATTTCATAATTACTTTGGGGATCTCAACTCCGCCGCTCCGGCCAAAACAGTGGGAAAGTAGGCTACTGTTGGCATGTGTGTGAGAGAGCTACAGACTGTGAGGCCGTGTGATAAAACCTTTACATTATTTTCTTTTTAACAACGCCACCTCTGCTCCCACTTCCTTTTCCTCTCATCTCTTTTTTCTGCCTTTCCTCTTGCGTCACCCCCTCCTTCTCTCTTTTCTCTCTCCGGTCCATAAAATCATTGACCTTGGGGAGTTCCACTACTTTACCATATCCCTGGTGTTTCATTGCACCCCATTGTGCGTACACTCTGCAGGTCAGAGGTCACGACTGTAGGTCACGGCGCAGTGAAAGTGTCCAGACGGCTCACTTTAACGCTTTTTATTGGGGGGGATTCTTGACTCTTTATGAGGCCAATGTCTGAAAACGATACGTATCATTTTGGGATCAAATGGTTTTATTGCCATTACAGCTCCACGAAATTACAGAGCACTTCCAGGACGTAAAAATGATATATGGACGTGAACATTTAATAAGAGTTTAATAGCAGCAAGTTAGGAAAAAAGAAGCTTGGATGAATTAAATAACACTCTGTCCTCATTACCGGCCCTGGAGGTGCAGTTGAACAAGGCACTTAAAGGAATACTTCACCCTTAAAATGACCAGTTGTGTACCGATTACTCACCCTGAGTTACCTTAATTTCGCCTTAAATAATTTGTTTTTCTTGCAATGCCTCCACTGTGAACGAAAAAAACCAGCATGGAAAAAAGATCTTACTGGATTGTAGTTAAAGGGGACCAAAACAGCAAAACCAACAGTTTTCCATTCTATTTGATTTGTCTTAAATACAGCACCCAGGCTGTTTAAGCTCAATAATGTAAAATCAATGTGGACTCATCATTATTAATACTCACTAAATGACGTTTACCAGATCACAAGTTTTGTTTATGTTATCTTCTCTAGTTTTCTTCCAAAGAAAGAAAGAGTGAAGGAAAGAAATAGTGAAAGAGCCAGCCACTTTATAAGGTAAACTTAATGGCTTGTTAAGGCAAATATCTAATCAGCCAATCACATGGAAGCAGCTCAGTGTATTTAGGCCTACAGACATGGTGAAGACCAGCTGAGGTGCAAAGCGAGGTTCAGAATGAGGAAGAATGACATTTAAATGTTGTTGGTGCTAGACTTGCTGTAAATTGAGACAGATTTTAATTGCATGTCATCAGTTTTTTTCATTCATCAAATCACTCCAACTCCATAGATTTATCTCTATAGCTTTCATTCTCTGCATGTCTGGCCCTTAACTGGTACTAAAGGCAGTAAATGAGTTTCCCTCTGAGCCCAGTGGTGCCGTCCGCTGACCTCCAGCTGAAGTGTGTGTATGACTACTGTAAAACACGAAACATGACGTTGATGAGGAAGCACGTGTGCTCAGCAAACACACTCCCCGGGACGTTAAGATATTCTATCACTAACCAGCCTGAATCCCCAGTTGATGTGCAGCTGGCGGGGCAGAGGTGCCAGCGAGAGGAAGGGGAAGTGCCGGCGCGGTTGGGGCTCTACTAGATTTCCCTGTATTGAAGTAGAAAGCAACAGGGAAGTGATATAATCCTCCTCTGGACATCGGCCAACATCTTCCATCCTGTGAACAATACCTCCCTCCAACACCTTTGCGCGCTGTGCGGCTGTGCTCGTGGGTATTGTGTGTGTCTGTCGGTGTCTTCCTCCTGTGCCGGCCTTTGTGGCAAGTGCAGGGATCATAGGGTTATATAAGAGAGATGAGGAATCATTAGGGGGATGGAGGGCGACATTGGAGGGGGGCAATAACCCCAAGAGACTGGGCTGCATTCCAGCACTTTTTCCTCCTACTCCCCCTCCCCTCCTTCCCTAAATCCCCCCACTACACACACACACACACAAACTCCCCCAGGCCAGCACGCGACAGGTGCTGACTTAAGAGCCCCTCTCTCCTTCCTCCTCACACATCCACTTATGCCCCCTTTACGCCCACTACAACATGCACTGCCACCACCCTACCCCACCCGCAGACACACATACCTGGGCATGGGAGTGTGTTTTCATAACCCAAACAAACACACACACACACACACTCCTATCCATGGCCAGCTGTTGTCAGACTTGTAGATTTATGCGCCCTGCACTGCAGATGAATTTCACCCAGATATATAAATACAAAACACTCCATTTCTTTCTCTTCTTCTCTTGTTCCCTTCCTATTGTTTCCCCACCTCATTTGTCTTCATATCAGCCTCTTGTCTGTTTTTCTATATTTGTCTTCCTCCTTCCCAGTCCCTTTCCCTTTTCTTAAATCCTTTTCCTAAATCCCTCAAGGTCCCAGAGCATCCTATTGTGTCTCTCTCCATCTCTCACACTCACTTCATCATTCCATACATTACCTCCTCCTCCTCCTCCTCTTTCTCTCTGCATTAAATTTTCCCTCTCTCCTCTTTCTTTGTCCTTTTTTTTCCGCAGTCTCTTTCCTTCCCCTCCCTCCCTCCCTCCCTCCTTCTCCCTCTCTCCTCTCTGTCTGTTTCTCTCCCTCCCTTGTGTCTATTGGTGTTAGCCAGTGCCAGACTGTTGTAGAGAGAGAGAGAGAGAGAGAGCGCTGCAGACTCCAGGCGGTTGGTGTTCCTGCCAGCCGTTAGACACACACACACAGAGTCAACGAGGACAATGTGTCTGGGCTGTAGGGGGGGGAAATGCATGGCTGCGCTGCCACCCTGAGGCGACTGGGGGTATAGCTGCAACCGGGGTCATCGAGGGGAGACACAGAGGATGATGAAATACTGGCAGCTTTTCAGTAACGGCTGAGCCCAGCCGGGGCTGGGTGGGCGGGGCTGAGCTGCTGTGAGCTCATTGCTGCTGCTACTAGCTCACGGCCACAGCAGCTATTATGCAAGAGAAAGAAGAGGAAGGGAGGGAGAGAGGGAGAGGAGAGGGATGTGAACAACAGCAGGTTCAGTGAGGATAATGTACTCGGTGAGATGATGTACAGGATGTCATCATCGTCGGCGCCTTAAATCTCCCCGACACGTACACGCAGACATTTTTTTACAGCTCCTTTGTCTCCAAAAGTGGTGACTCCTTTTCTTTCTGTAGACGGCATTCCAGTGAAGACGAGTGAGGGTTTTTTTTTTTTTCCCCTTTCTGCCCCGAACAGTAATCATCACAAAGACAAATGGTGATGTCCTCAGGCACAGCGAGGACCTTTAGCAGATAAATGGCTTTAATTAATCTTGTTGAGCTCCGAGATATGTTAATCGATGAAATATGATGAGAATATCCTTCGTTAAATAGATATGCAAATAGTCAACTGCGAGGCAAATCCATTCAAATATGTATTGTTTCTCCACATTGAGCGCCAGTTCAAAGGGGGACAATTTATCGCGTGCAAAGGGACACTTAGGAAAACACAAGGTGACCCAGACACATAATTTAAAAGGCTGTGCTGAAGTGGCAAGATTAGCATGTATTCTTGGTCGCAGCTTCCCACTCAATATCCATTTTTAAGGAGTGATGGAGATGATGGGAGCGACAGTCAAGGGCGCAGTTAGGGTGGTGTTACACAACCGAGGGAGACACTGATGGAGGCTGAACGTCACGCTGAAGGGTTCACGGGGGACGACGGCGCTTTGCTCCTGCTCCTCCGTGACACTTTGTTCTTTCTCAGACACTCAGAACAAAATGGGCACTCTTGACTCAATGACGTTCTTCAAAATCCAGAAAAGTGGTTTTGTTATTAGATCAGGAGGAATAAGAGCATCAGGTGATTTCCATCTTGAGTATGATGCATGGAGGATGTTCTCGCCCCTGACCCCCGAGCTCGTGCACTCCTGTCTCATGTGCCTTTGTTTGTGCTTACTCTTCATTTCTAACACACTCCACTTTGCACCCCCCTCCCTTCACACACACACACACACACACACACACTGTATTGAATGCTGAGGTGACCTTCAGGATACACAAAGTGGCACACAGGCACATTTCCATTTCTTTATTTACCTTTATCAAGCCATGCTGAGAGATGTTAGTTTGTTTTTCCACCAAAAAAAAGACCTTTTTGCAGAAAAAAAATTATGCATTGAAAAAAATTAATGGAGATGAATCCTGCTCTCATTAAACACAATGCAAACAGGAAGAATACATCACGTTGGAAACACATGACAATTTCAAATCCATTCTTGTTGTTTTTGAACTGTTCAAACAGTTTGAGTTTCTTGTAGATCAAGTTGTTGACGGGTTGAGTTGTTAGCAAAACACGTCTTACAGGTAATAGAAACTTTAGTGGTAACTTAGAATTACCCAAGGTCTTGTTTAGGTTTAATCCAGGCAGATAAACAAGTTCTTAAATTGCCCAATTAGCTTTTTCCTCGAAAGATGATAAGACCAAATGTGGGGACAGGTCCAATCTACGTGTGGCAAGGTTTGTCTTGTTGTCGAATGGGTTGGGATCCATAATAACATGACATGGACACCAGTCACCTGGTTAAAAGTCCTGAGTTCATTTGTTCATAGCTTTAAACCTAACATTTATATTGGATCTTCAGACAAAATTACGTAGGATTTCTACAAATCCCAGTGGAATAAATACAAACTGTAAGAAAAGCCTCTACTATGATGATGACCAAATGTGTCTTGGCCAAGTGATGGGAAATTTATCCAGAGAGAACTGTTGACAGGAGCATTGTTTTTGTATCACCATGACTCTCTGCAAAGCTGCTCATTTACCTGTGATGAAAATGAATTTCAATGCTCTAAAATGAGTCTATTTTTATATGCATTCGATTTAGCTCAATCAATCACAAATTATGTCATTCGTTAGATTTTGTTGATTGCTTGAGCCACAGCTTTACAAGCAGCAAATAAAATCTGGGTTGCACTCTGGAATTTGCCTGTGTTTGTTTTCAGCTTTCAATTCTTGTTACTTCTCCCACAGGTGTCAAGTCGGCTTTGTGTTTGTTTGTGTCGGCACCTTCCCGGAGCCCTGTCCATCCAATCAGCACACAGTCCATCAGGAGCATGGGAAAATCGGTGATGAATATGAACCTGAAAGCACCATCAATTAGAAGACAATCAAGGGCTGCGAGGACAAAAGGGTAAAGACAAAAAAGGAGAAACATTTTTCTTTTCACTGCCATCTACGAAGACGGTTTAGATGTGTAAAGTTTCGTGGAATTGAGGCCGACAGGCTCCTTGGAGCCCAGTGGGGTACTTATAATTTGTTGGGGGAGTAAGGGAGGGAGGGAGTTGGAGAACAATGGCATTGTCCCTGTTGCGCTAGAAGCCCGGACAGCCGCCACTGCCGGCCTGCCTGCCTGCAGATTGTTAGTAGTAATTTGCTTTATGTTGAGTGGAAGCAGGATCAGGGATGAAGTGAGGCGTGTGTTAATTCCTCTGCAGGGATCACATGCCCTTATCAGTCTCCAATCACAACTCCATCAGCGGGGGTTACATAACCCTTCGTGCACTGTGACGGCGACCACCCAGGGCCGGTCTGCACCTCTGCCAAGTTGGTGAGATTACAAGCAACTGGCATCATATACGGTAATCCGCCAGAAGCAGCATTCAGGCTCAAACGGGAGTCTGGATCAATACGTAAAGCAAGAGCAGACGAGGTCAGATGCTTCTCGGCCGGTTCTCCCGCAACGCTCAAATTACTTATTCGTCTTTCCGCAGCAGCAACAAAACGAGGATTGATTATGCCTGGTTGTGATCAATAGCAGACAAACAATTGTCTCAGCGTGGCGTGAGCAAAGCAAAGTCCCAACATTCAGTTAGGAAGAGCTCACATGAAACAAAATTAATTCCCACGTGAGATCAATAATTGACAGTGTCCAGTTAACAGACATCCTCGGCTCCGTTCAGCATGACAGCAGAGATGACAGCAGCGGGGGAAGAGAGTTGGACTGAGAGATGGAGAGAGCAAGCGAAATAAAAATTAGACACAGCTAATGCAGCCGGACAGTAGCTTTGTACTAGTCATTGTGCTGTCCACTGTGTGATAGCTTCCCTCAGGCCTCTGTGCCCTTCGTTGGCGGTAATTTGCTGTTGTCACATTTGGTTTATATCAAGCCCGTTCTACAGGCCACATCATACGAAAAGACTTCTACAGTTTCCCTATGCTTTCCCGTGGCTCCTGGTCAGAGGCCCAGCAGAGGGGCTCAGTGTCTGAGGCAACCCAGGGTGACAGCTCTCCGTTTTTAGGGGAGGGCGGCTTGGTTTGGGTCTCGGAGCCTCCGAAGGTTCTCAGCTGTGAGGGGGCCCGAGGACAAGAGGTGGAGGGCCGGTGGAGGGCCAGTGGAGAGGAAGCGCATTTTTCGTTGAAGGGTGTATTGTCACCACCCATCATCTCTCATTGCCCCGTTGAGAGTTGAGGGCCTCGACTCACATTTTTCTTTTCAATTGCTTTCCTTCTGTGTCCTATATCACAGAGAACTTCACAGATGCATGAGAATCTGTGTTGTAGTCCTCAAAACACCAGACGCACATGGCCACTCACACACAGCAGCCACTCATACATCAGGGTGCAAGAAAATATTGTTTTGTTCCACAGTTCTATTGGCCTAATAAGGCAACCGAGAGCTATTTGTGAACATAGACGGCTGAAGTATAACATACATCTGCTATGGAGGAAGTTGTGAAGGAATGATCTGCATTGGTAGATCTGTGTATTGTTGAAGCTCTTTGACTAGTCACTATGACTAGAAAAGAGTTTTAAAAAGTGCATTCCATTTCATAAATGTACAGTGAGCAGCATTATCACTTACTAATGATATTGTTTTAAAAAAACTTAAAGTGCAGTAACAAGTTCTACCATCATTTCGCCTTAGGACGTTTATAGGCTACCCATTCGCCAATGGCGTGATACTGATGGGCCCGGTCAGTGAATGCACATTGCAATCTGGACTTGCAGAACGAAGTGGGAGGAAACATTGATGGCTTGTAACAGAGCAGCAGCAATATGTGTGCAGTGACAGCAGTGGTGAGAGCATCCAAAACAATGATGGCTGAGGAACTGCACGTCCTGCTGTTTTTCACTGTCGAGATTCAAGTAAAGCTGTTCTGGATTTCGCTGATTTTAATTTAAATACAGTAAGAGGTATATTTCAGATGATACGTTTCACTTCCTGTCTTATCACCCGAGTGTTGGTTGCACTAATGAAGCACGTCACGTTTTTGTTGTCACAGCGATCCCGCCTCGAACAGTCTCATCAGTTTATCACCTCTTCTCTACCTCAAAAGGCGGTACAGAGCCGGGATCACTTGGTCCCTAGATTGCGCCTGGCACGTTCAGATTGAAGGTAAAACACCACAGAGGCATTAAAAGAGCAGCATGAAAGAAGCCTTAAACTCCCATGGGCAAATGCAGATCCCACTGTTCTAACAGCAACAAAAAATCTAAAATGAGTCATAACCCCTGTATCATGCATTGCCAACACACAGCGCTTTCATACACTAATGCTCTCATCAGCTGCGTCTATTAACTTCATATTTGAAAAATACGCGGCCTCTCAGGAGCTTCTTCTGTCTCTAAACACTCGAGGCTCATCATTGATATCTCAGACCGGGACACATTTAGACGCAGCCGTCCATTCTGCTGTCTCCCGTCGGCTTTGATCTTCCATTTTCTCCTCTTCCACGATTGATATTTACATTACATTACGGGTGAAACACACACGCATGAGAGACCATATGCGCATACACACACAAATCCCATCACAGAGTGGTACTGACACCTCCCAGTGGGGTCCAAGTGGCGGAAGACATCCTGCACATCAAGACCGCAGGGTCGTTATTAGTGCACTATATGGCGAAGAGCAGGCTCCATCACTCAACTAACTGCCGTGAGAGACAGGAAGAGGAGAGATGTGTGTGTGTGTGCGTGTGCGTGTGTGTGTGCAGAGGCGTATGGGGATTAAGAACCCAAGGTGGTGGGGTGGGGGGTTTAAAAGGGGGGGAAGATAGTGAGGCAAAAAAAAAAAAATAGAAGAAGAAGAAGTGTGAGAGTGAAAACAAAAGAAACAAAGGCAGAAATGGGGCAACAAAGAAAGGTAGGCTGCGAGACAAAGGCACAAAGAGAGTTGGGGGGTGAGACAGACAGAGAGAGAGACAGACAAAGGGAGATGATCCACTACCTATGCAGACTACAGCAGGAAAACCCGTCTGGCCTCCCCTCCCCGAGCAGAGCGGAGCACAGGCTATTACAGTAATGAGTGCGACCGCCAGGGTGACGTCATGTATCTATAGCATTACTGCATTCACTGATGTATGGGACAAAGAGGATGGGGGAGAAAAGCAAGGAAAAAGAGGGAGGCAGGGATAAAGAGACGGAGAAAGACGGGGCCGAGGGGAGATTTAAGAGAGTGAGGGTATGCGGGGGCACGGGAGGGCAGGAGGAAGTGCTGCATGCATGAACGATTGATAGAAAGGGTTAAAAACAAAGAAAACAACGATGGGAAATTAATTTGCGTGGGCCCCTCCTTCATTTGACTCGCCTGGCTTTGTTACATGTGCAGGTGGAGAAATCAGCTTATTAGATAACAGCACGCACACACATACATACACTCCTCCTCCCCCACCTCCCCTCTCTCCCTCCACATTGAATCCCCCTCCACAGTCCAGTTCACAAAAACAATAAAACACTTATTGCACACATATGCATGTTGGTGGCTCCTCCACCCGACATGATTAGGATAATGAACGTGGCGACAAAAGGAGACCACCAATTATCTGCTCCTTCAATCCTAATTGGCTGGAGATTACTATCGCTCTCTAATCTGATGCACAATGCTTCCAGCGCACAGTTAGAATGAAATCTCGTTCTTCTGCTGAAATTATGTGACAATCAAGCTTATCCTGTATTCACGTATGGAAAATAATTGAGGCACGCTCGAGCAAATTCCCACAGTTCCATGCATTGACAACTGGGAGCAGTCCAGTTCAGCCAGTCGTCATTTATTGGCCACTGAGCAACTCTGAGCAGCTGGTGGTTAAGTGCCTTGTTCAAGGGCACCTTGATGGTGCACTGCAAAAAATCTAACGTCGAAAAACAAGCTCAGTGGTGGGAAATGTAGAGAAAAGGCAAACAAATATCATACCGCTTGAAACGCCATCTGACCTTGAATGTAATCTAAAAAAAAACAAAATACAGACAATAAAAGAATGAAGATAAAATGATGGTGAGGAGCAAGACCCTGTACTGTGAAATACAAACGTTTAGTTTTCTCCTCATGGAGGTCAAGGTTTTGAATGTGACACAACTTCAAAACAACTCACAACAATAGTCTGATAAGATTATTTTCTCAAATAAAAATAAAATAACTCACACTCTATTTTTCTAATACTCCCTCTTTAAATATACCTATATGCACCTACTGTCTCCTTAAGCCCTGCTCTGAAAAAGTCCTGCCTGTTCTGATTGGTCAACATTCCCAGGTTTTCCACATCTGTGCTCTCTGTATCATCCTTCATTGCAGCCTGGGGATTACTTTTGAAATATCCACAATTAAAAACAAATCTATCCAGTCAAACATGCTCCAGCTAGAATGTGATAACTGGGGAGAAATAAGCAACATTTGTGACCAAAAT
>JAOWBC010000383.1:10607593-10619216 GCA_028566105.1 Hypoplectrus providencianus | reverse complement strand
ACAAATCTATCCAGTCAAACATGCTCCAGCTAGAATGTGATAACTGGGGAGAAATAAGCAACATTTGTGACCAAAATAAAAGATTTCCCTTCACACTCGCAACATGTAGCAGTGCATGTAGTGTAAATGTGAATGTAAATTTTGATTGGGATTTAGCTTCACAGCATTATTCGAAACGTTGGCCATGTTTAATACGAACAGTTGGCAATTTTTTTATATGAAGGGAAAAAAAGGAAAAGCATAAGTGGTTCCCTTTAACAAAATGTAAAAAAAAAAACAACTTAATTTTGCACACATATACATGTCCACCAAATGAGTTATGACCCATGTCCGTGTTGGTGGGTGAAACACAAGCTACTTGGCTGAAGTATATCACTAATATTTCCAGAGCACAAAGACAGAGAGGCTCTTTATTTTCGGCAGGCATGGCAGGGGGCGACCTGAGGAGCTATGAAACAGGGGGCCTCTTGAGTACGACCACCCCAAAGACAGCCCGCTGCCGGGGCTGACACTGTGAGAGCTGCACAGGAATTTACCGTGACAGCGGAAACAGCCTCTCCTCAGGTGGACGTTCATAAAGACAGAGCTGGGTCACACACACACACACACACACACACACACACACACACACGTCCAGACCTTGGCAGTGAACCCTGCTGAAGCTCACCTCCCTGTAACCTTGATGGTGGGATTCTAGGAAAATGTAAACCTTTCCTCACCTTTTGATCCTAGAAATGTTCTCAGCCTCGCCTCTACAGGACAAACCTGTCAACACAGTGTCAGATTAACGCTCTTATTATCAGATTTCTCAAAGAGCAAACATGTACACCAACTATTAAGTCTGAAGTCTGCCTTCCTGCAACTTTCAGCGTCTCAACAAACCGTTCCTAAGTTGAGCTGAATGTTTATGTATGAGCGCAACTAGTTGGTTCCGAGAAGCCTTGTTTCCCGGGGGCATAATTAGTGGGGGATAAACACTTCCTGTTACAAGAACAAGTATTTCAAAAGTAGTGGTATTGGGGCCTTGGTATGGACCGAGACGGGGCTGTTTACATCATGGTACTTTTTGCTTTGTTGAGCGTCCAAAAAAATGTCACGTGGCAAAAATGAAACCAAGGGAGCCATTATAACATCCAGTTGCTGTCGTCAAACCAGAGACGGGGGTAGAAGCCAGGGCATGCCTGCGCTTGATCAGCAGGGGCCCATCAGCAGGCGTCCGACCAGGGCCGACCTGGTTGTGCATTAGTAACCAACCCAAGTCTACTGTACCTAAGGGCTGAACCATTCCGCTCCGATCCAGATCAATCACAAAGGTATGCCTCTGAAGAAAGTCTGAACTCTGGTGACCTGGCAGGATAAAACAACATGCATCCTGGCTCCTACTTCCAGGTATTTCCGGAGTGCACCTTGGGCCTACTTTACAGTGAACCCCCATATCGGCTTTCCAACTGAAAGTAAGTGAATTTGTGTGCACATGTACGCAGCCCGCGTTATGTGCTATCCGCGCATATGCACGTGTGTCGCTAACATGTGTTTCTGATGAGTCAATATAGATCTGCATTTCAAATAAAGATAATGGGAAGCAGAGCAACAGTGAATGAAAGGGAGAGGGGGGTGGAGTATGGTATCCATAGGTGGGGAGGGAAGGGGCCGGGGACATTCCTGGGGCCTGATGTCGGAGGTAAATTAAAAATATCCCCGGCTGCTTGGAGGGGGTCCAGGGCGGCTGACACACACCGCTCAGTCAGGGAGCTCGCTGCTGATCCAGTAAGCGCTCACTCACGGCCAATTATGCTTCCTGTGATGTGTGTTCAACCCCCTTACAACACCCCCGCCGCCCTGCCTCCCTGCCTTTACCCCTCTAGCAACACCAGCCACAGAGAGAGAGAGAGAAAGCTGTCAAAGCGCCGGGATCAAACCTCCAATCAAACGCTGGCTGTCACACACCCAGGTGATGATTAATGGCTTATATTCTCTGACCCAGAGAAGAAAGGAGAACAGAGAGCGAGCTACAGATGGGAGTTTTCAACTCATTACAAAAGCACAGTAACACGTGTGGAGAAGACCAGGCGTCCTCCGTGTGCTCATGCAACTGGCACTGGGAGGCAATTACAGTGCTGAGAGATGAAAGCGTCACAGCAGCGAGGAAAACGAGGTTGTCAGGGTTTTCTTCGCTTCCGGGAAAATTAACAAATTAGATACAAGGGGGTTTGCTATTCACCTGTGTGTGACTTTCTCGCACAGGCGACCAGAGGTTCTCATTTACTTTTTCACACACACACACACACACACACTCGCAGTAAGGGTCTCGCCACTGGCATCCAACCGTGTTCTGCGGTGGAAACCAAACACTGGCCTGTTTTGACTGGACGTGATCCTTGTTTCCGGGCGGAACGCTGCCAGAGGCGGATTGATGGCTCTCACCCACAGGAGGACGTTTACAGGAAAATCCTCCTGGCTGGAATTCTCCTTCTTTTTTTATATTGGACTCCAAACACAGGGTCGCAGTCATGGCTGCGCCGGGGCAGAGTGCTCCCCAAGTGATAATGAAGGGAATGTTGCTGTGCATATCGCCTCACACACACACACAAACGATTGTACTCTTGTGCTTCTGGGGGCTGTCACTGACATGATGCAGTCTCCAGCCTCTAACCTGAACAATCACAGCTAAATGCTCAGCCCTAACCCCTAAGCTAACCTTAACCTGACCCTAGTCTGAAAGAACCGTTCTGGTTTATTACAGCTTGGATCTTATTCAATTCAACCATGATTCAATAAAATTTAGGATGCTGTCTTAAGCGTTAAAACAGAGTGTGATCATTTGCTAAATCCTTTTGAGATATATTGAATGGAAACATTTTACACGGACTATATATAAAAAGTTAACTGGATGTTATCTATTTTTTATTACGAGTATATAAAGCTGGGAACTGAGGACACTCATGCTTTGTTTTGAAAGAAGATCTTTCCCATTTCTGTTGTTATACTGCACAACTTCATTTGCTCAGCACTCAGGGATCTCAATTTCTGTGCTTCATAATGCGCCACACAATTTCAGTTGGAGACAGGTCTGGATCGCAGACCGGTCAGTCCAATATCTGTACGATTGAGAGAACTTGAGCTTTGCTGTTGTACGATGTGCAGAAAGCGTCTTGCCATTATCTGAATAAACAGGGGCATCCTGGTGAAAAGATGAACAGGTGTGTACCATTCAGTTTTAGCAGTGCATTCCCAAATGTGCAAGTTACCCATGATGCCGTGGGCACTACACAATCCCATACCATCACACAATAACAAGCTGGATGGTCATTTTCCTCTATAGCCATTAGGACACAATTCATAACACCACAATGCAAATTTTCTACGTCTGGTCCTCAAAGATGAGTTTGAGCCCAGAGAAGTTGGCTGCGTTTTTGGATGGAGCTGATATATTTTTATCTTTGCAAGGCAGAATCTTCACCTCCTTTTGTGGATGCAGCATCAAAATTTGTTTCCAAAATGTCTGTGAGACCACTTTCTGTCTGGATTCTCTTTTTTATTGATGACACTATGAATGAAGATAAGAACTCAAATTTCTTGCAAGTGAGAAATCAAGATGCATTGTTAATAATTTTACCTTTGCGTGTCCGTCCTCTGAATCAAAACTGTACCAAGTCAAGAGCTGCCTAAAGATTTCCACCCTTTAAACACATATTAGAACAGGCCTGTACACACAATGCCTCAGCCTTCTGGCTAAAACACACATGGACACTGTGTACAGTACAGCTGTACAGTACACACACACACACACACATATACCCAAACAAGATTTACAGTATGTGTTCCAGCATGCCTCCTCAGTGAACTTCTTGTGTACTGGCTTTTATGTACACACACATACACACACTAGTTGAATCCATATGAATGAAAAAGCTCCCCTGCCACATTCCTCCTCCTCAGCAGCAGGCAGACAGACCAGTTGCTTCCGCAGTGGATCGATAGGAAAGAAAGTCGAACGCGGAGATTAAAGTAGCCGAGGAAAAAATAGGGAAGGGCAAGAAGGAGAGAGGAAGGGGGGAAGAGGTTGGGCAGGATGTGGAGAGGAGAAAATGACAGAATAGGGTTATATTTGGATAGTCAGTCACACATAGAGGCATTATTCTAATGAAAGACATTTGAATACGTAAAGATAGACTTTGAAATATCCGATATTACTATATTTGCTAATACCGTGTACTTCTTCCCCTTGCTTGTGTTTTTGTTGTCACTGGTCACACAATTGCTTGCTTTGGCAACATTTGAGAAGAAACACTGGACATACACAGAGAGCATGAGGGGCAGGAAACAGAAGAAAAGAAAGTGAGTGAAGAAGAAGCGATAGGAAGAGACAGAGTGTAGAGAGGGGAGGAAGAGAGAGAGACGGGGAGTGGTGACAGTGATAGAGAGCGCTCGGACTCCTGGGACAGCAGTAGAGGCGAGTCCATCGATCCAGGACAGTGAGCTGGCTCACATTTCACCTCCTCAGCAGTAACACCGGCACTTTGCCATGGAACTGAGCCCTATATCCCGTCTGGACAGGGTCACCTCCACTCTATATGTGTCCGTCTTTGTATGGGTGTGTGTATGAGACAGACACAGGAAAACAGATGAAAAAAGATATGTGGAATAAAGTCTTTAATTTTTTTAATCGTATTTTTGGTGCAAAATAAGGCACGGAAATAATTTGACCTGCTCTTATTGTTTGTCTCGTTATCTTGATAGAAATTAAACAGCATGGGGACAGGGAAATCTAATTTACTTTTTACAATAAAGGGTATTCCAATGAGGAACATTGTTTTTCCCCACTGCTGTATCCCCGAATGACATCTCAGCACTTTGTCCCATTTGGATCGCTCCCTAAGTCACATGCTGCTCTCGTCAGGGGGAAGTGATAGCCTGAATGAATTTCACCCATCCGTAAGTGGAGGGCCATAAGGGAGACTGGGCTCGTCTCTCAAAGCCATCCACTGTCATCCGAGAGGGACGGAGCCATGTGACAGACGACCGAGCATGTGGCATCCCGCTGACCCCTGACCCGGAAACCTTTCCCCTATCTGCCCCTGCTGGGGCTAACGGATGGCCTGGATCCTCAGTGACCACGGGCCACTGGGGCTCTTTTGTGTAAGTGGTCAATCACATCAGAAAAGGTCATGTAGGGGGGGCACATCAGGAACAGGTGAACTTTGACCTTCCGGTGCAGGCCGTAGGTTGTGGTATTTGGGTAGGGTGTGTAGAAGCATTGATGAGAATGAGACTTGTGGACAGATGACATAAGATTAAGAGTATATGTATGAAAACAGACCACACAGACAAGATAAATCACTGAAATATTTATCACTTGCCAAAACAGAAAGCATCGGCACTGATTTTAAGTTCCTTCTTCTTGTTACATGTAACCATGTAACACTAAAATCCAGACTGAGCTGCATTTAAGTGTAGTAAAGCAGCTCTGGGGTGCCTTTTCCATTCTGTGTTTGGCTTCATTCATTAACCACATGTTGGTTTTGGCTCTCAAACATTTCTAACTGAGCAGTTAGTGTCAAATATTTTGTACTTTGAGCTAATAAGAGTTGGGTTTTTGCTTCTCAGTGTAACCAGCAACTGATTTTCAGGGTGAACCGCTTAAATGGGTCAAAAGCCCGAGAGATTTTAATAAAAATGCTGTCTTTAATTAATCACTTGTAACAAACAAGTCATCCACTTGGAGCATTCATTACAGGTTGTTTCATACATAATAACATGAACTTATGTTACTTCTATGATACTCTGCCTGCTTTCCAGGATAGCAATAGAAAAAATGTTTCCTTGGCAAATCTTTTTATATCTTTCCAGTAGGAGCCTGAGGGCCGGCTAAGGACTTTTTTCTGGACCTGGCCCAAAACCTTTTCAGCACCAGTTGGGTTTATAACCCCACCTGACAAACACGACCACCCAGCAGGCCGGTGACATTTACAGTGAGCCGTTTCAGCCCATTAGCCTGCATCAGATCCTCATGCTGCGGCACCTCGTGAGCGACATGACCAGCGGGTCCAGGATTTAACTGAACCCCAACACCACCGTCACCACCTCCTCTGCTTCTGCTGGAACAATAAAAGCTTGGTACTGTAACAGGAAGAGGAAATATGGTTCCCTGCGGATCCTTCCCTGCTGTTCCTGCTACTTTTTCACATAAATTTGCACCCGAAATCAAGGCTGATGAAATGACAAAGGGAAACCGTGGCTAACAGTTAACATCCTCTATAAGAGAGGGCATGTATGTGCGTGTTAAAGGAAGAGGGAGGGGAAAAAAACACACATGTCCCACCAGAAAGAGACAAATTTAGAGTTCATCCCGTGTACAGTGTTTAAGCTGTTGATTGATTTATAATAAGTGTGAAAAAAAAGATCCTTCAAAATGTTCAAACACATTCTCACAAGAAGTATGTTTTAATTCTCATGACGTTTCTTAGACAGCACTGGAGACAGTTTCATAGACTTCATTTCCTACACTCCACAGGCTGAACTTCTGAACCTGCACCAATCCAAGGTCAGAGAGAAAAACCACAAAGGAGCCGTCACACAGGATCCCTAAACTCACAGTCGTCTTGTCCCAGGTCGGCCTCAGAGCTCGGGGGACACATCTACAACATTGCTAAACTAACATCTCCCTGCTCTCAGGTCGGAAATTAAACACAAGGGAAAACAGAGGCTTCGGTATGATTTCGGCGCTTTGCACTGGAAGTTTATTTTTGCTCAGAGCCGTACGAGCCACACGCAATCAAAACATCCATGTACATAACTGCACATGCACACTTTCACACATAAACACACACATTAGTGATTAGCAAGGAAATTCCTCTGACCCTCATTCATGACGCCGTGCTAACATCTTATACAATCCTTGAATGTTTATTTAGACTTTTTTCCCCTCAACAGCAGACAAAAGACCTTTCACTACGTTGCATCCATTCCTTCCTGAAGCCTCCACAACATTTCTCCTGTTCTCTACAGCAGATTCCCAGCCAGGAGTTCAAGTAATACGAAAAAAGACATTTTTCAAAAGCATATATTCAGACAGCTAGATTACTAGCTAGAAATAACAGATACATTATATTGCTAGTAGGCTTAAAACTGATGAAAAGTTTACTTAATAAGGTTAAAGTGACGGAGATAAAATACTTTTTTTTACCTTTTTTTTTTTTTTTTAAAGCTAAAAAGTTAGCTGAATGTATTGAACAGAAATGGTCAAAATAGCTCGCTAAAAGTGATGGAAATCATTTGATAAATGTACTGACAGGAAGTCATGGAAAGGTTATTAAAATAGTAAGCTCAAAGTAACTGATAAACTGCAGAAAAAGCTATAAGTAGAGGATAAATGTTACTTCTGGTAGTGTGCAGGTGGTGGTCGTAGTAAAATTAGTAAAATCCACTTTTATTTAATGGATAGTGTCGTTACATTTGGAGCCCACAGTGGAAATCAATAAAGGGAAGCACAAATTAATCTAAAAGGGCTGTGGAGGAACCTCAAACCAGGAGTTTGGTAACAACTTTCATACAGTCAATAAGTGTTTTAATGAACATGCACACTTTTTTCATGGACGCGAGCCAACAAGAGGTCAACTCTCACTCTCTCTGACCATCTGGCTGGTCAAATGGACACCAGCCTCAAAGGTCAAAGCAGCTATGGTCCATCGTGACCCTGTCAATATCACTGCTGCACTTATCTGTAATGGAAGACACTTTGTGGGGCCGGCAGTCAGGTGGGGGGTCGTGGACCGGGTGCTATGCTTGAGTGTGTGTACCCGTTTTTCTCTGGGAGCAGCGTTCGGATGATTGAAGCGTGATACACGAGGATCCCAGCCAGGATTGTGCCCTTGAAATACTCGCCGGTCAAGGGTGCGTCTGCCAACTGTGTGTTGGCGCGAGTGTTTGACGAACACAATGAAAGACTCAGTAAGTGTGTCGCCTGGCTCTGGGAACTATTACACCCCGAGTCCTTGACATACTGACTAAGTAACACAATGTATGCAGGAGTAGCTGAGCCTATAAAAAGCCGTGTTGGAATGAAAGCGGGGCTGTCCTCCCCGTAGCAAGCTGTGATAGCGTAGCCTTTCCTGCGCTGGAGCCAGATAATAATGAAACGCTGGTGTCAGACAGGAGACAGGGGGAAAGAATCAGGCCTGTGGAACAGAGGGCTAATAATAGAAGCTGAAACTGTGTTATTCCCACCACTGGCTGAGGAGCCATCATCACACTTCTTCTACACACAGAGGCTCAGACAGACACACACACACTCTCTTGGCTTGGCACGTAGTTTGAACAGTAACCTGATCGAGCCACCGCAGAAACCAAAGCAATCAAGAATCAAAGCAAATCCAGCATGTGTACAGTATGTGCATGAGCGTGCATGTGCTGCCCAAATGTGAGTGCGGATGTCTGTGTGTGTGTGTGTGTGTGTGTGTGTGTGTGTGTGTGTGTGCAGGGAGTGAGCTAAAGATAAATGGAAGCAGAGTTCGGTGGAAACCACTTTTCCCTCCATAAAGGAAGAAGCGCATGCCTCTGATGTGCCCTACCAGAGAGGAGAGAGGGCCTTTCATTCAGCACGAGGAGATCTGTCTCTTCTCCTTTAGCCCCTCATCCACCCCCCCACCCCCTTCGCCATCGCTTCTCAAGAGCATCTGAAGTCCATTCTCTCCCTCTCCTCCCCTCTCCATCACCCGCAAATATAACAACGTCTCTCTCTCTCTCCGCGACAAGACGAAAGGCTTCTCGCTCCTAATTGTACCCAGACGTCACGGAGACGGAAGAGGTGAGCAGCTCGGGAGAGGAGAGAAAGGAAAGGAGAGAGGAGGAGTCGGAGGAAGAGAGAGAAGAAAGGGAGAAATGAAAGATGTGTTTGTTCAGTACCACAGGCTGACACATCTCTCTTATCTCCTGCCCAGCCAAACCACATGCCCCGAGGCCACACGGGGGAGGGAGGGGAGAAAGATGAGGTGTAAGTGTGCGGGAAGGAGGGTGGGAGGTCGTTAAAAATATGTCTTAGCAGGATGCGGAGAGTCATAAAAGAGGCACATGCATACAGTAGGTAAAAGTTATTTGAGGTCAGCCAGAAGCATAAAGATGAACAGAGCGGACAGTGAACAGATACATGGCGAGACACTGACTTGAACCAAAGGGTTGGGGGGAGGGTGGGGGGGGTTCGGCCTCGACCCGCAGCGTCCCAGCCGCCTGTTGACCACACACGCCGCCTGGCACAGGCGCGGACGCCAACGCCACACGACACAGAGCCGCCGTCAAAAGCCTCAGACACTTCAGCAGCAGGAGCCATCAGGCGCAGCTGCATGAAAGAAGGAAAATCAAAACAGTTTTGATTATAAACAGGCATTCAGGCTTCGGAAACAAAAAAAATTGTGAATGTCAAACACCATTTTGACTGCTACTGTATTTGGGGGGGGGGGTCTGTTTGGTTAGTTTTGTGTTACCGGCGAAAAACCAGAAGCTGCCAAGACATTAACATATATCTCGAGGTTTGATTTGTTAAGTTGAACATACACAGTAGTATCCTGACTGGGTGACCGGGGAGCTGCATGTGCATGTGTGTGTGTGTGACTGGTCCCACATGTTCAACTCCTGTTGAACCGTGCGTCCGATTCCCCTGTTTATTGACTGGAAGCTGATACCTTTAAGGGCTTCATTCATGCTACATTACGTGAGGTAAATTCAATAGCCCAGGCATCATGGTTTGGTCATCCACCTTCTTGCCCTGAGTGATTTTTACATGTTGGATGTCTGAGATTTCCTCCACAGAAGCCGATCTGTTCCTCAGCGCTCAGCCGCACAGCCTCATTTCAAACAACACCTCCAGCTCCGGCCGCTATACGCGCCCAGAGGGCCGCAGGAGTTGGTTTTATTTTATTCAGTGTGAGTTTTACACACTTTTAATAGGCGCAGAAATTTATACGATTGGGGATTTTATCTGCTGGAATCCCAACGTGCCACTCCGTGTTACTGGAGCGCCGTTAAATGTAAACTCCTGGAAAGTGCGCCGCTTCCAGGAACTGGTCCAAGTTCGCATGTGTGTGTGTGTGTATAATGAGTGTGTGACCAGCTATCTGCAGCTCATGGTGTGGATTTACAGCGTGCCTCCTGAGTATACTTCCGACCCATCTCGCGCACGCACACACACACTGGCTCACACACTTCTGGGTGCGGAAGGTGCGCTCTTTATCACTGTGACATTTCCATTTAGCACGCAGCCCAAGAGCTCTTACATTCACATCCATGTTTCCTGTGCCCCATGCTGAGGCACAATACCAACCACTTAACATTTAGGGACGGCAGATCAGCCCCAAATTCTCCCACTCCCATCGCGGCCATGGGAAAGCTCATTATTTATCTTTGATTTAGAGCAACAAGAGTTATGAAGGGACCACAGACCGCTACAAGGAAACAAAGGAAGCTCCGGCTTACTGCTGGTTTATAGGCACATTTAGGAACAGTTGTATTGGCTCTGAACTTAAGTGTTGAGCTGCAGTGAATGCAAGTTATGAACACAGCCGAAAGCCATGTGTGCTCCCAACGTGGGGACTGAAACCTCCTTCAAAAGGCTCCAAAGATAAATCTGAGAGGCAACAACATGCTCAAAGGGATAATGACAATAAAAACACATTTATGTTTAATTTATTTCTTCTAGCTAGAGATTAAATACTGGATACCTTCAACTTTCAGAACACAGACATATTTGAAGCAAAACAATCAGGGACAACTTATTTTTGACCACAATTTATGTACACCCAATAGCCTCCATGCATTACCTCCACCAAGGAGGTTATGTTTTTAGTTGGGTATGTTTGTCAGTTTGTCATCAGGATTATGTAAAAAGTACTCCACCAATTTTTATTAAATTTGTTGTTTGGGTGTAGCATGAGGCAACTAAGAACCTAATATATTTTCAAGCATATCAGAAACACAAGGCCAATTATTTTTCAATGTGGTTATCATTGTGACATAGGAAATACGTTGGTGTGCTTCTGTTTTTATACATTTCCAATAAATCAGATGATTCTCAGCACAATTTCTCACATGCCAATGTGTGTTCAAATCTCTATATTTTTAAAATTCAAAGCTATCCAACTGGTTGATCACAAAGGATAGCAAGAAATTAGGAGTCTGGGAACAGTATGGCCTATTTCTGTTGAAAAATGTCCTTCCTCCACCTCAACTGAAAGAAGAAAAAAATAAATTCCTCCCTTAAGAAGACTCAGACCATTGTGATGACTTATTGATTCAACTGACTGGTTGGTCATGAGGGGGTTTACAAAGAAACATACATAACCTGCAACTTAAATCTTTTGTTCTCCAGAAACAAGCTTAAAGGTCTTTTGGAAATAAGTTATTCAGCATGAAAAGACATTTTAAAATACTATAAGACTAAAGAAATATCATTCAACCAATAAGGCATGTAGTTGACTTAGAGCGGGCAGCCCTACCAAGTATCAAAGTTGTTCTGGTCTTTCCAGCTCTGGATTTGCAGTTAGGGGTTGCAAACCAAGGCAGTTGGGAGTCATGGCACTAGACTGCAGTTTCCAATGCATTTAAAGAGGTAAATAACTTAACAAAGAGGACA
>JAOWBC010000383.1:10566081-10579663 GCA_028566105.1 Hypoplectrus providencianus | reverse complement strand
CTGTTGTTGTGTCCAATCCATACAGAGTCATTTCAGATTACTGCAATCCACCTTAAGAAAGTAAATACACATATTTCTCTAATGTGTAACTATTCCTTTATATTATAAAAATGATTTTCAGGGATCAGTATCAACATCAAACACTGGAATAAGTGAGGTTAATTATCAGGCTATGTTGGTGTGTTTACTTTTCTTCATCGTCAGTCGGCTGGCGGTTTCCTTTCTCACACTCAGAGGCCGATGGCAGGTGTTCTTCCAGCTTCTAAATCTCGTGAGAATGTAATCTGAGATTGGACGACCTTCGCACCTTCACCCCCTGGTGTGCCACCCTGTAACGTTAAACCCAGGATGGACCTGACTCTCCTCTCATGTCCTGTCAGTGGTTTGGTTGTGGTGATTTACGGTCTTCCGCTTGTATTCTAAGGACACCATATCTCTGGGTTTATGGAGCATGTGGCTGCAGGAGTTTGTTTTTAACCAGGAACGCAGCTCGGCGAGTGGATGGGTCGCCATTAAGTTTTTCTATTCTGCAGCCTTGGGTCGAAAATCTGATTGTACATCTGTGTTGTTGGTGTTTTTCACTTGTGTTACTTTCAATACTATTGATTGATTGATCTGTAATGAACAGAGATTGTTTTGTTTAAAACACAGATTTTTGTCCTTTGCAGGATGAATTTATCAGCTCAAAGTTAAAATCATCAAATAGCAACTGTACAGCAGTTGTACTTTGTGTTCAGTGCTAATGAGCCAATGCTAGCATCTTGTTACGCTAAACTGAGTTGATGAACATGGCAAACATTATACCTGGTAAACTTCTGCATGTTTACTTGTAATTGCTAGCAGGCCCATGCAAGCTTTTAGCTTAGATAACATTCTCAAAGTGTGAGTCAAATATAACCTTTTTTCCACAAGATCTGGCCATGTAACTAGGATATCAACACAGATGTTGTTGTGCATCATCGCCTCAGGCATCTATTTGCAGGCAAACTGGACTCTTCTTTGTCACATGGAAACAAAACTGTAAAAGTGACGGTTGGTCAAGTTTATGACGAGCTGCAGCTGTCAGGTAGTTTTCTCTCTATGTCTCCTGATTGATGTTTTTACTGGAGGTCTCTCAGACGGATGGCTCCACAGGATGTCTTTGGTCCCGCGCTGGATCACGTTTCTGTCCCTTGAAGATTATCTTAAATCACTCTACAACCCGCCCTATTTATACCGAGGTCCAGGTGGTGTGAGAGTCACTCGTGCGTTTGATGCCGATGGTTTATAGAAAAAACACTTATGTGTGTGCATGTCTGTGTGTGTGTGTATACAGGTATACTGTCGACCTGGTGTCCAGTGTGATCCAACACTTTTATCTCTGCTCTGTCTAAAACAGTTCCAGATAGCGTGCAGAGTTCAAACACACTGCATGCGGAAGAGACCCAACTGTGCTTCCATATGTGGCGTGATGCATATCTGGAGTATATTGGATAACTTACAGTACTTTTTGGGAGAGTACACAAGAAAATAGTGGATGGTTTGATTTATTTTGATAGACAAACAGGCAAATCAGGCAAACTGAATTGTGTGTGCAGCAAAATAATGGCAGTTGGATTTGCTTGATCTCCTTTTTTTTGGGGCTACCTTTTGTTAGTGTTTTAAATGCCTTCCCCGATGAGAGACCTGATATCCCCCTGTTTTCTTAATTCCTGCCTGAGGCTGGAGCTGAGCTCTCTCTCTGCCTGCAGGAGGAGGGCACTGAGTCTTTGTGTGGGGGGTCATGATCTTTCACCTGCTGCTGGCTGTCCTCCCTGCTGGGAGGTCACATGTAGGAGCTGAGGCGTGAAGGAGTTGACAAGAGAGGGGGAGCAAAGGAGGATGGGAAGAGGGGGAGCAAGAGGATGGCACAAGAGAAAGTTAGCATAACAGATAGTGGTCGATTGGGATGGGTTTTTTTATTGGTTGTTGCATGTTTTTAGAGATCAGGGTAAGCGGTGACCATTGCAGCATGTTTTAACAGGCATTAGCATTTATCATCTGACTGTATATCAGAGTTGGGTTGGGAAGGCCATGGAAGATGATGAAGAAAAGGACAAGGAGGTAAGGGATGTTGATACAGAAGAAATTTAATGTTTGTTTTTTTTTTATATTTGGAAAAGGTCTAAAAACTGAAACATATGTATTTTGCATGGGTGTTTATGTAACCTCATTGCATAGAAGTTAAAAACCCTTGAAAAAATGTCATTCAACAGCCTGATTAAGATGTATTTCAGTGCTGTTATTGGAAACTTCAGAGCCAGTGGTACATATAATTTACTATGCTGTTGTATTAGTGGTTTTAGTATTTTTCAGTGCTCTTACACTCGCAGAAATGAGATGTCCTGCACTCCTGAGAAGCCGCGACATGCATGCACATCTGTCAGCACCTAGCCTTGTCTTAATCAGGCAACCCTGGTTTCAGCTGCACAGCTGAACGACCTTTCCTGTTGTCATACAGGAAAAGGAAGCGAGCTGTGCTAACAAGTAGGGCATCCAGCTTTAAATATAGCTTCTTCATTTATACATACAGAGCAACCAGTTCCTCACAAAACCCTGCACTGTGTGAGGCATTCAAATTCGGTCTATAGTAATAGAGTGTTGTTAACCTTTAGCTAATAGTATGTCTGCAGCCTTAGCACCACCCTTTTGGTCAAAGCTTTTCATCTACAAGTTGTCTGGATAGACATGTCAACATGAAGACAGGTACTCAGAGATTAAAACACCTGTATTTTTCTCACTACCTGCCGTGAGTGGAGATGCAAACGTTCCTGCCGATCTGTGCCGACATGCAAAGCGCGCCCTTTCACATGCAAAGCGGGGTGGCAGCTGCACAGGGTGCAGCCTGGCATCAGATAGAAGTGTTTGATTTTTAACCTCAGTCTCGAGGTTTTGATAAAAAGGTTTTTTAGTTTCATGCATATTTTAAATATTCTTCTCAGTTCTGATAATCTCTGCATGTTTATACATTTTAATCATGTTTCCTTGATTGATGAGCTGCTGCAGCGTCTGCTTCCTGTTATAATTTCCAAAAATCATGGTTTGTCACTTGTGTGTATGCATGCATGGTAAGAGGACAAAAGGCTGATATCTCCATGTGTTTCCTGTTATATGCTAAGGTGTGTATTTGCGTGCGTGCACATTTGTGGCTGCTTGTGTGTCTCCAGGTCCAGCCCATATTTCCATGGCCCAGACTGGAGCAGCAGACGGACATGCAGAGACCTGCTCCGTGCTGCACTGGGATATTTTTGGACTGTTGCGTTACTTCCTTCTCAAAACCCAAATTCTGTTTTTCCAGGTCTGGATTGTCTTTACTGCAGCTGCCTGCTCTATAACTGATTCTCTTAAAGTGGAAAAGGAGACTGTCCTGTCAAGACATGATCTAGAAGTAAAAGTAACCCAATCTGCTTACCATGCGGGCTAATTACAGATAACCCACATAGGAAACCTTGACCTGATCTGTTCAGACTCACATGTACACAAACAGAACCATCAAACACACGTGCCAAACATTTCCTGAGGTGAGAATCTAGTCAGAACCAGGCAGAAGTTTAAAAGCAGGATGCAGAGTACTGTGCACACAATAACGTACCACAGATTTCTAAATGTTAGTCATCCTTTCCCTTGAGCCTTAGATGATAAATCGTTTTGTTTCCTTGGTAATAACCTTGACACCATGAACCCAACAAACTGCTTTCTTGCTCATCAGTGTTTTGCAAAAGATGTGACTATTCGGCAAATATATTCATCAGAATGCCAGCAGAAATCATCCAGATTTTTCCTTGCTCTTGTCATTCTTTTGCCTCATTTTTCTTTGCGTTTGCAGAATGATTACTTAAATCACCTTTTCTCTTATTTACATCTCCTGCTACTCTGAATTTTCTTAGTATTGTCTACTGCTACTTCTGTCTGTTGAAGTTAATAGCAAGGAATGCAAAAATGAATCTCGTAAGACTCCTTTAACATAGTTTAACCTTAGACAGCTTTGGACAGCTGGTGTTTAAAGATGGCAGCATTTAAATTTGATGTCATTTTCTAGCTCGGTGCAGAAAGGTCATCCCAGGTTTTTAGGCTTGTGTGTGTGTGTCTGTTTTGAATCAGTGAAAATGGGTCAAATGAGCTGAGACATTTGAATTACTCTAGGCACAATGGAGGGAGTCTTAGCTGTCAAAGGAGCACATGCGAAACCTGCACATTACATACACGCATCCTGCATCCACTTGAGATGTTAACTGAAGCGTGTGCGGGCGTATGTGTGTATATGTACCGTATGTCGCGACTCATCTTTTTACATCTGATAACATGATGGTGTTTGCATTTGTTCAGCAGGGAAGAAAAACATTCCAGCAGACACACCTATAGGCTGTGATTTAAGTGCATGTGTGTTCTCAAGCTCTTTCTATACGACTAACCACCACTTAAAGTGCTTTGGAGATCTGCTGTAAAAACATGTCTCGCATAATTACAAGGTTTGAGACGAGGACAGGGAAAGTTTGGCCCACTGACTCTAACATTTAAAATGGTAACCTTCGAAAATATTTTAATGCATGCTTTCGGAATAGCTTTAATGCTTACCTGGCTGAACAAGAGCTGTTCTCAAGAGAAAGATTAACAAGACTGTGCAGTTATTTACAATCAGATTTGTTAAAGATTTATATTTGTATAAATTACAACGCCCATAGGGCAGATTCTGCTAACCACTCAAGCATGTAATACGCAGTGTCAACATTTAAAAAGGCTGTAATGCCATTTCAACAGAGCTGCATTGTATTCACACGTTTTTTCCTACATATTCCTCCAATGTTTGTTATTTTTAAATGTTTCATCATGTCAACACCTTTCAATGCATACCCCATGTTCAATAAGCACGGAGACAATGTAAATCGTGTTGCCGTTTATGTTGCATCAATGCTGAATTCACGGAGCATCCCTTTAAACCTGTTTGTTGCACATGTTCCAGATGCAACAACTGCTGGTTATGTTCACTTTACCGGCTTCGTGGAGTGTTTGCCCATGCACTTGCCTCTCCCTGCTCCTGCTCCCTGCAGGTTGTGGCTGTGTAAACTAAAGGCTAAAAGGTCAGAGGTCAGGGGCAGGGTGAGACTGAAATACTCCACCGGCTAATTCCAGATAGCATGAAAGGAATCCTAATAGTAGTAGCTGTATATGGGAGTGCAGTGAGGTTTACACAGTCACTTATTGTGCAGCGGCTGCAGACGCTATCAGAGCCCGACAAGGGTCTGTAAACACTACGAGGGGCTGAATGTGGTGCTTTGTGTTTTTTTGCTGAGTGTGCCTCAATGCACTGTACAGTAGAGGGTTAAACCTGTATAATGAGGGCATATAAACACACCTGCTTATCAAGTGGCTAAATGTGGAACTTTGTCTCTGTGTGTGCATTGTTATGTGTAAACCTTTTGTATTTTTATCTACCATGTATATGCCTTGTCTCACTGTTTGTTCAAAGTTCAGCTCATTTATTTGTTAAATAGTGGAGAAAAAAGAATTAAAGCCTGACCGATTTGAGATTTTTGAGACTTATGTTGATACTGATCCTAGAGGGGGAACATTTAGCGATGCGAGACGGTGGCATTGTGTTATGTGGATTGCACACTGATTTTTTTTTTTTTTTTTTTTTTTTTTTTTTTTTTTTTTACCACTCTGCAAATATACCCAGGGAGATACTTTGTCAAACCTAAAACTGTATTAAATAATAATTTACATTGTTATACATTATTATACATAATACAAACAAATAATTACATTGTCAGCTCTGTACTCTGTACATAACTGAGAAAATAAATTAAAAAAAAATAAAATAGAATTGCTTTATAAAAATTATTGCTGTCATTCCATTAAAAAACATTAAAATTAATTAATCACGCCAAGCAACTTTTTTTTTCATTATACATTTCATTAGAAAAGTTTACACCAAAATATCTGTTGGGCTCCAATAAGAACAACCCTAAACATACAAAGAATATTCCCCAATATTTACTTGTAAAATACTGTAAATGAGTGCTCCTACACACTGCATGTTCTCAGACATTTGATATGTTATTGCTGAGAGGATTATATTACTATTTAATTTATGTGGAGGATGCAAGCGATGCAGAGTGTCCAGTGGGAGCGCCCAGGAATGTGAAATAAAGGCAGGGCTCCTAAAAGAAATATGCCAATTAGTGATTCATAATACTCCAAATTCTTCAAATTTCTCAAGAATATTTGGTTCGGTAGTCTCATAGAGGAGTAAAAAATTTGAAAATATTCACACCAAAACAAGGTGAAACCATAGAATTTAGTCCTAGTTTTTCTTTAAAATATATAATGAAATGAAAAAACTATGAAAATATTTGCTGATTAATATAATAGTTTACCACTAATCAGTGGTGTTATGTAACTAAGCACATCTACTCAATTACTGTATTTAAATACAATTTTACGCATGTTGTTTACTTTAGTATTTTAATTTTATGTAGTTTAAGTTTAACTTGTAAAAAAATAAAATGCTGTTCACATAAATGCATGATAATAGGAATCCAATAATATATTTGGAATATACCAATATCACAATCTGAGTGTATCCATTATGCATAATAGTGTCATTTCACAATGTAGTTCTATTACTTTTACTGCACAAGCTCAGAATACAATTATACAGAGTTAAATAGTGTAAAATGTCAAATGTAATGCATTAGCTGTTCTGCTTTTGTGACAGAGCAGCTTTAGGCCAAGTTCCCAAGCTCCGTATTGAGAGCTGACCCTCATGGGGGCTTTCTTTACTCACTTCATCATGTTGCTGAGTGATCCATCCATCGGATATTTCCTACTGGGGGGAAAGAGATGGAGAAGAAGAACAGGATGGAGAGTGCCAGGATGGGTCAGAGGTCAGCAGCCCACTATAGACAGAGAATGTCCCATGACAACCAGCAGCATTTTGTGCCAGTCGGGCAGATTCCTTACTAAGATTATCAGGTTGGTGAAGTGGGAAACTATGTGGAGTTGAATTCTGCGGTGGAAAATAAATTCCTCCAGTTTTATTTAAATATCCCTTCAGCCCTACTTTAGCGATGGGAATTTGTTGGTAAAGTGAGAGGGAGAGGAGGGTAGAGAGAGTGACCCCCTGAGAGCGGCGTATAGTCTCCTCAGTCTTTGAATCCCTGCGCAACATCAATTACACTTAATTTGTCATTAAACAATTCATTTTTAAACTTGCTCAGTGTTCTTTACTTTTCTTTGTTTATTCCTTGAAGGATGAAATCCTTTCTGAAATCCCCCTGCGTTCCTGCCTTCCAGGGCGGGTCAGTCACTGGTTAACCTCAAACCTGAGATGTCATCAGGTATAAATAAGAAGGATTAAAGTCTGATGACTGAAGATGAAGCTGTGGGAGTGACATGGGGGATTTAGTTGGGAGATTATACTTTCTGTTTCACTGACTCATAACACTCCCAGTGTTTTGTGGTAATGCGTAAGATGCCACACTAATTAGCGTGTTTGTTGTTATTGGCTCCGACCTCAGAAAACCCCTCAGTGTTTGCAATATATAAGAGAAAGCTAGATGTAGTTTGTTTTACCCCAAAATTCTACATGTGACCTGTTTAGACAAGAATAGAAGAACAATTAGAAGTTGTCCAATTGTATCCAACTCCTGAAGACTTCACTCCATTTTTTCTCTTGGGTGGACAAAGTGTTTCGTCGTTGTTTTTTTCTTTCTCAATCAATCTCTACTTCTGCCATTTACAGCAATACACTACACCAGCATTTTCAAAGCAAAGTGTTTATGCAGCCTTGTTTGTTTTAAACCAATGGAAAAATCTCTTTACACATTTTCTCAAATATGACATTTCAAAATACGCTTCAAATTCAAGATGACAAAACATGAAATTTGTCTTGTAACTGTGCAGAAATATGGCAATACACAAACAAATGGGCATCATTCAGTTTTTCATATTTACTGGCTGCACCTTCTTAATTTGAACACCAGAATTAAATTCTTGTGTGGACTGCTGTTCCACTTATCTTTGCTAAATAATGAGTTTGAACCAGAATGTGAATGTATGCCATTGTTGGCCTCAGCTCCGCCTCCCTCCTCCAAGTTTACTCCCCAAGGCCCCGTATATATATGGCTGGCTTCTTTCCTCCCTGATTTTGTTATGTCTACAGTCAACCCCCCCACCACCAATAACACTGCACTATTTCAGGCTTCCATTCGTTTTAATGTACATGTGAAAGCTGCCAAGTGAAAGAGGCATAGAGAGAAGAGGGAAAGAAGGGAAGAGCCTATTAAATGCTAACAAAAATAAAAGGTTGTGGTGAGGAAGTTGCAACTAACACACTTTATTTAGCTTCTGTGTTAAAATAGACACTAACCAGATTGCCTTAAGTGACCAAAATACTCCAAATAAATTTTGTTTTGAGCCTCCAGTTGCAAATCTGTCTGTGTTTTATAGCAACAGGCTAAGCAGGGTGAGCAGCTGTGTTTGGGCTGTACCAACCAACTGTCCTTGCAGGACGGGTGTATGAAGCGTGCCTTGCTGTGGACGCCCTGGCTCCAATACTTGTACATCATTGCTTTGTTTCTTAGAAACAGACAGGTAATCAATGACAGGTTGTCAGAGGCCTTGTAAAGTTTATTGGGGCAATGGAATGAGGATATGTTGTTTTATTACTTGTTAATATCCAAAGCACTAAAACAATCATGATAATGTTGTAAATTTATGAGGTAACCTGGGAATCATCTTCTGCTGGCGTGATGTGTGAACAGTGACAGTCCTGGTCTTCAACTAAACACATTTGAGGGTTTTTCTTCATTTTGCAGCTTTTCTTCATGACCTGCAAAGCAATAAATACAGAGTAATTGTAATTTAGTTCAATTAACAAAATGAAATTAGCGAAAAGGTTCTAAAGTTGCATTGAGAATCCCAGTCAGATTGTTAGTAGTTCCGTCATATAGGTTTTTTCTACAAAGGATTGAATGAGTCACAATTGGTGATTATCTGATGAACATAGTCGAATATCAAGTGGCTTAAAAGATAATTTTGAAATGTTTTGCATTTTCTTACGTGCCACCAGCTGTTCATCATTAGAACAGATCACAATAATCCACAAGAAAGTGTATTGTGTCACATGGGGGTCTCTAAATCAAACATTAATAAAAGACAGAGTTGGTGAGATTGTGTAATGCAGAAAAGTTGCATATTGTACCTTTAATAATTACTGCTACTAATTAAACCTAGATTTAAAGTGGGGGTACATTTTATAGTGACCTGTAGAACCTTGTCATACACACTAACACACACACCTGGCCAGCCTCCAGCTCCTGACTTTACAGCAGCTCAGAGTTGTCATCTCCATCGCTGTGTTTAGCAGGTCTGTCAGCACTCTGAAGGCTCGGCCACGGAGTGACACACTAATTTTAATAAGGAGAATTCCTCAGAGACGGAGGGACAGGAGAATCTGTAGTGGGACTGTGTATGAGTGTGTGCATGTAGAGTCCATGTGGGGAAGCTTTTTGAGACATTTTTGCTGAACTCCCCACACTGAGCCAATATTGTGCAGAGAACAGTATAGCTGTAAGCTGCTTCATTGTGCGCTTGTCAATTTGTGCATGCCTAAAGAGAGCGGAGGGGGGGTTCTCTCCCTAACGATAGCATAGCCTGAACAGGCCGCAAACATAAAAGTAATTTATTTCACTGAAAAAGAAAAGAGAGGACTCCCCCCCCCCTCCTTCCTCCAGCTTTCCTTTTCTCCCGTGTCCTCCCCCTCATCCAACTCTCCCACTCAGCAGCTGTTCCTCTCACTTTCCGCCCTCCCTGCACCCCTGCATGCTCACCCACCTCCCCCATCGGCCCCAGTGTGATGGCTTTGTTTTATTGTTGTGGAGCGTTCGGCAGGGAAACCCCCGTCTGGAGTGGGGCAGGGGTCCGACCCCCTTCTAAACGCTGGGGTGTAGCAGCGTGGATGCCCAGACCGCCAGAGGATTAGAAGAGGTGTTTGGACATTTGCTTTCTAAATGAGCTTCATAATGATTTTAAAGCTGTGAGTTTTGGCGTTTTGCACCTACACCCACTTTTAACACGTGTTACAGATGTGAAACTCAATTCGAAACACATATTTCTTTGCTTAAGTTGCAGATTTATTAAAATTAAAGTCCAGCGTATTTTTTTAATGTGTCAGAAAGTGTTTAACAGATGTAAAGTTTGTGTTTTTCACACCTTCATATTACCCTGGGCATTTTTTCCCTGTATTCATAGCAATATACCAGAAAAGCTTATATTGCAACTGTTAAATAGCACCTCCAGCCTATATTTTTATGGTTTGCTTGGCTTAGAAAAACATGTATCACATGTCAGCTCCGAGATCCCTCATGCTGCTGGCAAATGGGCCGAAAAATCCCCAGCCAAAGACAGGAAACAAACATCATTTATTTGTGGTGTTGACAAACGACCGTTTCCTGTGCAGAAGAGAAAAATATGTAGGGAGAGTGAAAAAAAATCAGGAGCAGCCTCTATTCCTGCAGTACCAGCCAAAAAGTACAGCAACCTCATGAAAACATGAAGGATGTGTGTTTATCCCCAAGCCACCAATCAGCATGAATACGGTCCTCAGGGAGGTAGGAAGAGCCCCGGGGTGTATCTGTGTGAATGTGTTTTTACTGAAGAAATGCTGTGTTCACTTCAGGAGAGGTTATTCCCTCTGAAGATGCTCCATTGCACAATGAGCTTTGATCAGGTTTGCTCGCCTGTCAACAGGTTTCTGGTTTAAAAAAACAAACAAAAAAAACCAAAACATGATGTTTCCATACTACAAGATTCAGTAAATGAGAACCTCCGAGGACAACAGGAATTATCGCCATTGGCTGAGGTCTGCTTCTGGTGTTGATGGTGCTATACTGCATAAAATATGCACTGTTAACATATTTTTCAATTTAACCGATCTGGGCCCCCTATATGTTGCCTCTTTTAAAAATAGTTATGTTTAATGGTGTGACAACACTGTGGTTAAGGAATGGTTAGGTTTGGCCCAGAAACTACTTGGTTAGGGTTGGGGCAAGATTGTGGTCTGGTTTATAATGAGCACTTCTTCAGACTATTGGGCTGCTAAAATAATGAGATGTCAGAACAATGACATGGCACCTCATTGGCCTCGGCAGCGGTCTGCAATATCTGAATGCCATTTTAGCTTCCTTCATACAATTATTCTCATATTTTATCTGATTTTTCTGCAGATGACTGGATTTTAAAGTCTTTTGGGGTCTTTCCCTGACATTGTTGTACTTACTCTACCTCACTTTTATCTGAAAAACTGTAGGAAAACAAACTTGTAGAGGGGAAACTTCCTTAAATTGCAGGATTATTCAACATGTGATGGTGTACCTGGATCTGATTTACGGATATATGTGGTGGGATGGTTGGGTTAGTGGTTTGAAAATGAAACCGTAGTGGTTTCCTGTACCCCTAGACTGCCCCGCCACTGTACCCCTGAGGCTTGCTGGTGGAGAGTTGGGGAGATAATGATCTGAGATGTTTACCCTGTTGGGGCCAGTTTGGGCAGCTCCCGCTCTCATAGGAAATAACTCAGAGTAAATGGGTAAAAGCGACGGCAAAGTTTGTAACATTACGGGAATCGAAGGTCATTCCGTGTCTGTGTGTTGTTTCATTTGGAGCTGAGTCGGTCCTATAGGATTTAAGCAGCTAACACACTAGTTTTTTTTATGCGTTCGTAACATGTGGTGTGTTGTGTTTGACTCTTCGGCTGCGGGCCCACAGCCTCTGGGCCACTGAGGTTATGAGCTGTCCGGTGGCTTTCTTTTAAAGCCCCTGACTGACTTCCTGTTGTATTAAAGCTGACATGAAACAGACAGGCTGTAATGAGCTGTCATCTGCAGCACTTAGCCAAATGTCCAACTGTGCCAACAGAACGAGCAAACGGCATCTGTGCAGGTTTGTTGTGCGGGCGCGTGTGAAGTAATGCATGCTCGGGTGCGCGGTTGTGTGTGTATGTTTGTGGGTGTGAGCTCCTATGTGTGCGTGGGCGGGTGTGCAAGAATGTCAGGCTGTGTGACAGGTGGTATCAGCTTTTGGAGTTTGTCGCTCGGACCCAGAACAAAAGCTGTGGATATTTCTGAATGCTGGCTTGTGTCTGGCTGCTGCCTTAGTCTTTGTGCTGCAGGGCCACACTGTGCGCGTGTGTGTGTGCATGCACATAGGCCTGTTGTGTGTGTGTGTGTGTGTGTGTGTGTGTGTGGTCAGCTATATGAACTGGCCATTGTGCCCTTGGCCCTCAGCAGATGTGGTCTGAACAATGAGCAGGGTAAATAAAAGGAAGTGGTGTATAAATAGCCTCTTACGTCTGCATGAGTGGAGTTCTTGTGCACTGTGTGTGTGTGTGTGGTGTGGTGTGTGTGTGTGAGATCCTGTTTGATGTGAATGAATTGTACTTTAGGAAGTTGCACTGTATTGAGCAATCCACAGGTGCAGTCTCCTAAACTATCAAACAGTTGTAAATTCCCAGCACAGCAATATTTCATAAGACATTTGTTGTTGAAACTGATTTCTCCATTCTTTCACAGAAAAATATTATTATTACACAGTTGAGGATATCCGCTGCTTTCAGATATTTCATCTCCATCTGTCTGCAACACTGAACTTCACAGAGCGTCAGTAGCCTTACAGCAGGACTTCATCAGCAGTAAAGCTCAGTTTGAAACTCTCTAAATCTCATCTTGGTGATAAGTTCGCAGGGGAACAATGCTTAAAATAAAAAAGCCTCCTCCCTCCTCCATCCAGCTCTCTCCTTGGCTCGCGTGTATCCAGGCCACATATAGACCGGGGCAGGGCCTTACATACATTCTCACCAGTTTCATCATCTCACACATGTTCAGACAACCTCTGTTGTCCTCCTATGTCACTTTGTCTTGCAATTGTTTTGACCCAGTATCCTGACAGCAGGTCCTCATGACGACGAATGTGCACTTTACATTTGGTTTTTAAATGGCTAACCGACCACAGTATGCAAATATGTCACTGATATACTTGATCCCGCCAGTGCTGAAAGGGTTAGTTAAGTGGCAAAAGATAAATTAAGAGCAGTTTTGTTTCCTGATAAAGTAATATATCCAGCAAAATATACCAAATATGAATTGTTTCGTGTAATTTTACTTTTTACTTTTGGTCTGACATTATTCAAAATATTGAAACAAGTAATTTGTCTGTCACTTGACTATTTATGGAGGTAATAACCAAATGATTAAAACAGTCAGTTATGAAATTAACACTCGCAGGATGTGGTCCTGTGGGCCGCTAATGAATATACCAGATATTAAGTTGTGTGTTTATGATGTAAACATGTAATTTTCCATGAATATTGTAGGCTTGATTTGATAATTTTTTTCTAGCCATTTCTCTCTTTCGCTGTCTCTTTCTCTTTCATTCAGTCTGTGCGTCTCTCATCCTAGATCCAGAGTTCTGTTACAGCTCCATAGGGACGTTCACTGTGTGTGTGTGTGTGTGTGTGTGTGTGTGTGTGTGTGTGTGTGTGTGTGTGTGTGTGTGTGTGTGTGTG
>JAOWBC010000383.1:10544101-10554397 GCA_028566105.1 Hypoplectrus providencianus | reverse complement strand
TGTGTGTAATCAGAAATAAAAACTGTCCTCGTCCACTTAAGGCAAGACACTACAGGCAGCTTCAAGAGGCTGTGTGGTCTTTTAAGTTGGAGTTTACGACGCTGTTGGAAAACAAGTGATTCTGTGTGTGTGTGTCAGTAAAAGTTGAATGGAGTGTGTATGAACCCCGTGCCCTGCCTCACTGTTTACACTGCCCAAGTGTTATGAGGAATGGAGTGGTTTATTGACAATAAGCATTTTCTTCCCTCTCTCTCCCGCCCTCTGTCTTTCCACACGCCACTCTGCCTTGGAGATGAATGCCTCGCTGTCGTCATAGTGACCAACATGGCACTATGGCTCCCAATCATCTTGGCAACTCCACAAACTCTCCAAAAACATCAATTCTGACTCCGGGTGCATGGAGGGAGTTTGAGAGTGTTTTTCTGCCTTTAGCTTTTTGTTAGCATTGAAATGGAGCAAAGCCTGTTGGGAAATCTGGTCTCTGAGGGGAGAGGGTAAAGAAAGTACCCTGGATTGGTGTTGAGAAGGATTTAGCTGCACTTTGCAGGAGAAAACAGCTTTATATACTTGATTGGAAGTAGAACAGAAACTATAAGAAGATAAACATTTTGACTATCAATACATTCTGGACGTAAGTGTAGTTATGATCAAATCTTTTTAATGGATGTTTTGCTTTCTGTGTTAATTTTGCTAAACCAGAACAAACTGCTGAACCTTATTATAATGGTTGCCACATCCAGTAAAAGAGGAACAATACTGTTTCTCTGGTTGATCTCCTGCTGGGAGGCTGTCGGAGCATTCGGGGGGCATCAGATAAGCCGGACTGCTGCTGTAGGTTTCTGTCATCAACAGGTTGTGCTCGGCTGAACCGAGGAGTTCAGACGCTCCCTCTGTGTGTTTGCCAAGCCAGAGGTGCTCCTTATTGACTGTGTGTGTGTGTGTGTGTGTGTGTGCGGGGTGGAGGTGGCAGGGGGAGGTTGATAGTATTTAGATTGGGGAATGGAGGTTTAAGGGCTTCGTGGGTCAACGGACCCTCAGACCATTAGAGAAAGGGGTCGTGCTTCTTGAGGTCTGTCTGTTTGTATCTCAGTGTGTGTGTGTGTGTGTGTGTGTGTGTGTGTGTGTGTGTGTGAGTGTGAGGATAGTCCAGGGGGTCTCTATTATTGTAGTGGTTAGGAGAAGGGGGTGGTGTCAGCAGGACCCCATGCTGCTGGGACCAGTCCCTGTCTTTAAAGAGGGACGACAAATAGTCGACACATTTGCTTTAGTGTGTGAGACTGAGGGCCTATTGTCTCACGTGTGTCTTCCTTATGGGACACATGGCCTGTCATGAACTATAACTGCTCTCTGAATTTACACACGTTTCGAGCAGAGGGTCCCAACCTGCTGAGGTCACAGTTCCAACCTGAGGGGCCCTTAGACTTATTTTTGACTTGCAGATACTTTCCTGTAATCCTTTTTTTCTTCTTGCAAATTATTGGATAATTTTAGTTCCTCATGGCTCTAAAAAGCTGAATTGAACAAAGTAAATAAAAGAAGAAACACTTACTCACACATCACATAAGGTTGAATATTAAACCAACTTTTGAACTCCTTTTTATCTCTGCAGACAGCAGCCAAATGTCATCCAGCAAATATCCAGATAAAAGAAATCTAGGCCGAAACTTCCTCTTCTTCATCTGCAGGCCAATTATTATTTGAGAAGAACTGGTGTTGAGAAAAGGACCTCAACTCTAAGACCAGATTGTTTTCCTCCACATAAATGTCATACATTTTTAAAAAGTCAGACAATGGCCATTAGGTTCCATGCTAGTATTCAGTCTCATGTGCTCTCTACATGGACTATTTATCAGTTTGTAGCTTAAAACATGATTGGTCAATAGTACTTGGACTGCTGTTTCTAGAGACTATTTGAGTAACAACCACGAAGCTTGTTTTTACTCTAAAATTTGGCACAAGAAACTGTATTTTCAAATCGGTGGTGAGCAAATGGTCAGAATCTTATTTTCAGTCTTTGCCAAAATATTTCCTGTTGTAAATCATAACTGTAAGGCTGTGTTTTATTTGGGCAAAGTTTTTGGTAGACTGTTTGTGTCAGGGCAGTGTTAAAGGAGAGCTCCACAGATTTAGTTATGCACTTGTATGGTTGGGGGGAATTCAGATTTAGGAGTGGTCACAATTGAAGCAGCAGAGGTTGAGATGTCTGTGTTTGGACATTTTGCAGAGCAAGTCGCACAAATTTACATTGCATCTGCGGGACAGTTACGTAAACTGGCCGGTAACCCGCAATAATGTTTTTCTTTTTCTGACAGAATGTTTTCAGAGCAGAATTAACACAAAATTCCAGTCTTAAAACATTTTTTTTTCTTTTTTTGAAAAACTATATGTTGTGTGCATTTTTCAGGCCTGTTGGCCAGCTTTCTGTGAAACGGCACTGCATGATGGTCAGTATTGTCGGTCTAATGACCACCAGCTGCTTCCTACTTTTGCCATTGCATTATGGGAGACATGGAGTGCACTGTAAAGTGTAAAGCAATGCTCACTAAGAATATGGACACCACTACAAAACACCGCTACATTTCGGCCTAAGTACAGCCGTAAGTTCTGAAAACGATCCTATAATTACCACAATGCACCTTAGCTGTGTCGAACTGTGTTTGAAAGCTTATTGCTCCTCTTTACCAACAGTTAACTTAATCAGTGGAGTGTGCCTTTAAACACAGATGCACCAAGAAATTAAGAACGTAAAAATGCATGTGTCAGGGTTGGAACGACTGTGTCAGATTGTCGTTCACCTGTTTCCTCTTCCACTGATGTTCATCTTGAGTCCCACTTCTGACATTTTGTGCGCTCATTCTGTCCGGACTTTCTCTGATCTGGGACACAATGAGCAGTTCAGTGTCTCGGAGTGGACGAGGAGCTTTTGTCTGAGCTGGCTCCCGGCCCTATTGATCAGCCGTAGCCCCCCCCCCTCCTCCTCGTCTCCTCTCCTCCTTGTAAAGTGTGTGTATGCGTGTGATCTCTGGAGCTGTGCGCTAACAGCAGCAGTTCAGCTGCCTGCTGAGCGTGCACCAGACGCGCACACACAAAAGGTGTCGCCAGCCCTTACAAGCGCACCGAGCTTAAAAGTTTGATTTTGGGACGGAGGGAAGAAGAAATGGAATAGAGGGGGAAGAAAGATAAAAGACAGAGAGGAAAAAGCAGAGGAGGAACTCCCAGCTCCTTGTAATTTGCTGCGGGAGAGAGGGAGGAGGAGTCAAGGGGAGGGGAATACCCAGCAGGGAGGGAGCAGTGGAGAGCAGAGGCCATTCACTCTGACACACACACTCACATGCAAACACACACATGAACACTTTTAGACACACTCATGCAGACGCTGGATGTGTTGCCACAGGAGAGAGGGAGGGAGAGAGGCATTCACACAGAGGAGATCCACTAAAGTGAGAGAAAGAAAAGACACCAGCCAGAGGAGTGTGTTTGAGTGTGTGTGTCCAGGAGAAAACCTCACACTGAATGCTCCTGTGTATGTTTTTGGAGGAGCCGACTGCATGTTTGCTCCCAGGAGAGAGGATTCACAATGACTGGGAGAATTTGGGGAATCTAAAAGGATTTTTTTTCCAGGCTTTTGTTGGGAATACTGTTTGGAATACTCTGGATATGTGACCTGCTCTGGAAATCCTGTTCTCCTTCAAACCTGAGCCTGACTTTTAAAGAAAAGACTCACTCTAATTTCTGTTGAATTGGAGCCAAACCACAATGCCTACCGGTAAGCTTTTTTCCTCTTCTTCAAATATGATGTTTCCCAGCATGTTCAAATTAGAGAGGCAAAGTTTTTCCAGAGGTGAAGTGATTCTGTCATGTAGTGGGACTAGGTTTTGCAAAGGTCTCCAGACCTACAGCTTAAACCACATCCATGTAGAATAATATCCTGTTTTAATTCTGTTGGTGATCAGAATAAGGTATCTTGTGCAACAATGTCTAAAAAGTGAATCTTTTCAAGTGGCATCTGGTCAAACTTCAGACAGAAACTTATAAATACACAGTCTGTTTACTAGCTATTGAAGGTTTGGCTGTTTGGCTTAGTGGCTCTTTTGTGTGGTGTGTGTGATATTTTTTCCTCAGCTGACAGAGCCGTGTGAAGTGCCTCTGCAGCGTCCGTCTCTGCAGTAACAGTTGTATGAACAGCGTCTCCTGGTTGTTTTCTCACCCCTGCTGTTGAATGGAGTGTGTTTGCTTTCTCGCAGACGTTGATGCTGAGATGATGGTTCACGCAGCTTTCTGCTTCATGAGCCCGCCGGTTAAACATTTCACTTATTTTTTTTTTTTTTACAGATGCCATTTAGATGCAAAAGAACTGTTTTGGCTGACAGTGTCAACAGACAGAAAATAATTGGTTAATTATCAAGCAAAAATTGCAGAAAATGCTTTTTTTCAGTCTCTTAGATAAGGTTTTCCTGTTTGTATTTGTTCCAACTGACACCACCTTGCACTTTGAGACCCTGGAAAGGACATTTTTTTCTATTTTATGACATTGGGTATATGGTCCTTGACAATCAATGTAAAAAACAAAAGCTAAAATAGACGTCTAACCCTTTGCTCATACCTCATCGCTCTTATGGCCCATGTGTCAGTTTCCTCTTGCTGGGTGTAGGTTTGACTGAGTGTTGGGATGCCATTCTGCAGCCTGTGACCCAAATTAGAGCCTTGAGGGCAGCAGTTGGGGGGTGGCTACAAATGGGGATAGAGGAGAGGAGGGGGGGAATAATTACTGTTTAGAGCAAACTCTTTGGTTTAGAGGTGCTGGAGACAATGGACCCCTCCGTCCTCCTCCTCCCACCCTGCTAGCTCGGTCCTCTGGGAAGACATCTGCCCCCCATCCTGCACTCACGTGCAAGGAACTGCAGCCCTGCAGAGGCTGGATGGGTGGAGGGGAAAGCAGCAGGTCCCTTTGGAGTAATCTGTCCGATATAGAAAACAAATCAAGACTTTTCCAATCTCATGCTTCAGTGTCCACCAAAGTGTGCAGGACTTCACAGGGACAGACTGAAGTGGACGTAGAGAGTCCACTTTTTTTTCCTGGGCTGCAATCCAATCGGGTCAGAGAATGAGGCTACTGTGTCACACTCAGAGGGAGGCCAAGGGTGTGAGCAGCCAGGGTCGCATGGGTGTCCCAAGGGTGGGTGTCAGTGTGTGTGTCTGAAAATAGGGGGTGTAGGTTTGCAGGTGGGACATTTTTCCCACAGAGACTAAACACCGTTGCTGTCAGCTAAAAGTATGCTGCACATTCCTCGTTGATGTCCTCGGTGTCAGTGACAAACAGAGAGCAGCGGCGAGGAATTAACTCACATCTCATAAACACAAGCTGCAGATCTGGGGGCGTTCACCTGGGCTTTAAGGGCAGGATTTATATTCCAATAGAGCTTATTTAATCTATTTTTTTTTTAATTTATAGTCAATATATCTGAATGTTAAGTAGGTTACAGTAAGTTATGAAAGTTAACTAACCAACAACTATTACAACATGGTTGTGGAAATGGAAATGGTCATGGAAAAATTATAGTTAAGTTTTTTTTCTCACTAATTAGCAAAATGTTTCCAAATGCAACAAGTTGGCATGTGTTAAATAATTCTTATATTAATATTGACAAAAACTATTTTGATTGCCATAATTGAGCAGCCTTACCATGTATATAAATTGTGTGAATGCAACGGTGGATGTCTGATTGTTTGAGTTGTTTTACATGATCGTGAGAAAAAGCTCTTTGTTGCCAATTAGCCTCCCAGCTGTGTGCGTGTTTACTTTACTCATGTTTTGTGAGGCAATGAAAGCCACAGGAGTCTATTAAGTTCCACCTTAAGTTTAAACTCCTGTCTCTGCCAGTCACGGCGTGCGTTGGGATGTTTGAAATACTGCAGCCAACGGACTGAAAAAAAGGCTTTTCTCTTCTCTCTTTCCTCCATCCATCTGCAGAAACATCTGCATTATAATGTATGTCCCGGCCAGCGCAGCTCTTTGTTGATCCAGTGATAAGTTGCTCGGTGGAAAACGCCTCCTTGTCTCAGATCCCATCCTTCCCCTCTCTCCGTCTCTTCCACCTCTGCCCTCTCTCTTCTTCTGCTCCCTGCGCCTCTGCAGTCGTTTGGTCACGGTGTGAAATCCTGAGTGACATTTTAAGGTCCTTAGCGTCAGTTGCGATCAGGCCTGCGTCTCTATCAGAAACAGGGAGTGACCTCTAGAGTGGACAGAAGACGTAAAGCCGTAACTAAACAGACTGCGAGGACTGAGGTGCTCTGCTGCGTCTTGAACTCTTTAAGTTTGTATCTGGAGAAATGTGAGAATGTTCAGCTGCTGAGAGAATTTTGTAGATTGGTTCGAGATGGAGAAAGCTTTGGTTAAATTACTACAAAGGGCGGGATTCAAGATGAGACAGAGCAAGTGGGGAATGGAAAAGAGAAAAAGCAAGGGTGTGGGTGGTGTTTGACCTTTGACCTTTCTTCTCATCTCTTCTTCCTACTTTCATTCCTTTGGGTACTCTCCTCCTCGTTTCTCACTCTCACACATGTCCTCTTCCCACTACGTTTCCACATTATGTTGTCCTTTTAAACCGCAGCTAAAAGTCTTTCCGAAGTGAAGAGAAAACCACTGGGCTCACTGAGATGCTTTCACTTCCAGCTTGTAGTTGCATAAAAACAATCCATGCTAATTCTTTGTTGTGCTTCAGGACTGTAAAGTCAGCAAAAAAAGCTGCGTGGCATTGAACTCGCTGCCATCTGGTTGGCCTGCTGCAGCATAAACAAGAACACACACGGACAAACATGGTTGATTAAAGGATCCAGGAGCTGAACCAAATGTGTGGTCAGGTCCTGTCTGGTTCACTCACTCCTCTCTGGGACAAAACCTCCAGTCTTTTGAGTCAGATTTTTTATATTTTACAAATGAAAATCGGTACTGGTCCGTGGCTAATAGTAAAAGTTAGATTATCTGTGATTGTTGCATTCAATGTCTTCTAAATGCCCAGGAGACTTTCAATGCCTTTTCTCTTTTTTTTTTCCTTTTAAATTCACACATTCAGATAACAATTAATACAATATAATGATTTAAAAATCTCCCGGTTACACCTTTCAGATGAGACTCAGTAATTTGAGTGTGAATGGGGAGTGTTATGACCACATGTGCTCCAAATGCAAATATTTCACCCTGGTGGTCTGCAGCCACATACACGGGCTGGTCAATGTGTATTTTTATATAGTAAAGTATATGCTTAGAGAGGCATGGTCTGAGCCCATAGGAATGTCCTGTGGAGCTCATGTGACATAGCAAACTTGCTATTACTTTATGAAGTACCATAACATATTCTCAGTATGAATCTATAATAGGATGAGGAAAGAATGACAGGAATCAAAACAGAGGCTGGATGTTACTAATGAAAAAAAAAGGGCATGTGACAAAACGGACGGTCTTACAGCTGATTGACACGGCCTGTTGTTTATGTCTCTCCTCTCCTGATGCCATGTTGTAAATGTTTATGTCCTCACTTCTCCAAATGAACCTCCTCTTTCCTCATACAAAAAACTCACACCAGAAAATGTCTTGCTGATGTGCAGTGTAGCAATGTTGAACTGTGCACAAAGGCACCATGCAAATTTGCTTTTCCTCCTGGAGGATAACCACTGTTGTGGAAAGTTCCTGGATATTTAGCACTTTTTTTCTGCTGGACCATATCCATCATGAAGACTTTAATGAAATCAGAAAGATTAGATGGAATGTGATTCCAAAAGTAAAGGTTTAAATTAATATTCATAATTTCAGCAACTGCATTGCCACAGGGTTCTACAGTGCATGCTGTAAATGTTTTCATAAAGCAATGTGAACCTGGGCAATTTCCAAATCACACAATATATATTAATGGCAAAATATATCAAAATTCCATTCTGAATTAAGTATTGTGGTGCTGCAGAGATGTTCCAGTTTGATACTGATTCTTGCAAAAAAAAAATATCACACAGTGTTCCTTTTTAAAGATTATTCAACGGAAAAATGTTACTTCCGTCCAGTGTGGTGAATCCATCACGATTGTATCATCCATCAAAAATCTTCGCAATGAGATACTTTTCCCCTCAAGAATCTTGTAGAACAGTGCATCCGGAAATCCCTGAATGCATGGACTGTACATGCTGATGCCCAATATAGCATAAGTAAAACTGGATGCAAGTTCGTGGTCGATGCGGTCCTAATCCACAGCGTATCTGCCCCTTCATTTGCCACTATAATCATTCCTCCCCTCCAAACTGACCCTGAGCTGTTCCCTCTCTTGCCCGACAGTCTATACTCAAAAATGCTTTCCAAAGTTCAGCGTGAGCCTTCGAGCTGGCCAGACCAAGTGGGTATTTTCCAAAGTTCTCTCTGATTTAGGCTGTGTTTTATAACTCAGGGATACTCCCTGGAAGTCTCATGCACGCTTTGTTGCTGGAACCAGCACACTGCACATTGTCAGTTTATTACGCTTGTTTTAAACCCAATGATTACAGATTCCGCACAACTTAAAATACATTTTTGCAGCTGTTCTGTATCATCTGCATATGACATAATACTTTGAAATATTTCGAACTTGCTCATGGTTCAAACGTCCACATAAGATGTTCACGTGCCCATTACAAAACACTCACAGAGCTGTTTGAGCTACTTGTGAGGATGATCGGGGCCGTAAAGAGACGAGGGTGCTCACAGCTGTTTGCTGACCACTCCAAGAGCCCTTCAGGTGACCATAAACAGGGCGACTGAAGTGGACGGGTCAAGTGTAGCATGAGTCATTAAACCTGGCTGGACTGGTAGTGAGGGTTGGTGACTGAATCAATATAAGGAAGTTTAAGCAAGTTGTCAGATAAATGCAAATTTATGAATGGAAATGAACAGCCAGTGTTATGAGGGTCTGTTTTATCCATTTTGACTTCTAAGTTTTGTGGATTGATATTTTCAAAACTATTTTGCAAAGTGTATTTATTGTTAATTGTGGAGCTAAAACATCAAAGTTTCCATGACCTCCAAAGCAGCTTCCAAATGGGCATTGTTGTCGGATCGTTTGATCAAATTCAATTTTTGAAGTTCAGGAACTTATTTCCTTTGCATGCAGAGCTACTCCGAACAGTGGCAGACTTTGCAGCCAAAGTGACATAGTGTAGTGGGAGGACTATTTCCCACCCTGTCATGTGATTCCATTGAGCGTGAAAATACTTTCCCCATTGAAATACAGTAGATATCAGTGTTTGTAAATCAGCAAATACATTTTTTTGAGGTGTATCAACTTCTATAAACTTATTTGATAATCCTTGTAAAGTTTAGTTACAGCTGAGTCCGGAGTGATTTTGCCTTCTCTGTTCATGTGAACGAGCCTGAGGCAAAGCGGTTCAGAAGCGAAGATAAAGTAAGTCCCAGTGCACATGATTTATTTGCCATGGATGCAGAGGATCAGGGTCATTTTGTCCATGCAAGTCAATCTTTTGGCGTTTGAGCTATTTTCATAACATTGAACCGGGCCCCACCTCTAGCATGGCATCCAGTTCTCCTTATGCCTCCATTGTCTATCTTGAATATTTTGCATTACCTTTGGAAGGAAATCAAAGCAGCCTTTCATGTATGACGTGGTCTTCAGCTGAAAATGCGCAGTGGTACACAACCAACTTTCTGATCAGTGGGCGACCTCTCTACCAACAACATCTCAAATATTTCTCATTCCCTTTGGAAGAAGATCACAGGACTTTTCCGTGTATGAGGTATTCATCTGAAAATGCTTCCAGTGAATGGAAATGAAGTTTAAAAATTTCGATATAATCCAGATGAGCTACTGAATAAGTACCAGAGTCCATGGGCGTATTTGAGTTTTTAACTGTTTGCATGTTTTCTATGATTTCTTGGTAATCCGTATAAGCATACATACATTTACAGTTATTGTCTTAAAATGATTTAGAAGGGAAGTTTTTCCTTGTAGCCTAAAGACTGTGATTTTTCCAGTGTCTGCTCAGTCTTCTGTCTGGTCCCTCCTGCTTCTTGCTGTTTGCCTTCCAGACAGGCCCGAAGTTCAACTTTGGCTGAATAATAAAGCACCCCAGTGTCTTTGTCTTTTTCAAGTTAAATGAAAGCCAGAGATTGAAGCCAGGTCGTTCGAGCCCTTGCTGATTCACTTTTTCTCTGTAGTCTGGCAGGAAACGGAGCCCTCACACACTATCCTAATCCTCACATGCAGGGACATACAAACACAAACACACACACACACACACACACACACACACACACACACA
>JAOWBC010000383.1:10516073-10526134 GCA_028566105.1 Hypoplectrus providencianus | reverse complement strand
AAGCTGGGTTTGCCATAGAGCATTGTCACTGTGTGTGTCCTGTCACTTAAGTGCATCAACTAATTTGTCCTTATTGTGTTTTACAGAGTGAAGAATTCCACATTTATACTCAGTACTGCACCAACTACCCACGGTAAGACAGCCACCTGTGTGTCTGTGTGTGTACGTGGGTTTATTTCTGCTTATCAAGCGTCTACTGTACAAAAGCCATCTTCTTGTGTCATCCTATCTTGATCTCACCTCCACATACCGTCTTCCCAGCGTCTCATGTAGCTCCATTGTGTACGTCGATCAATGCGTTACCCTTTTCCCCTCCCTGACAAACTGACACGCTCCATAGAAGTCACCTCAGCAGGAGTCAAAGTGTCTACCTTCAGTTGTGCCTCCAGGTCTCTCCCTCCCTCCTTCATGCCCTATTTTTTTCTTCCCTCCATTCTTTTATTCGCTGCCTATTGACAGAGTTACAGCTCACACGCTGACAGATGGGGTATTATGGTTGTCACCTTATCATACCTAACGCTGTTAATGTTTTATTAAGCTTTGTGTGAGTGTGGTCCTATGGGAGGAATAATGTGTAGTTTTTTTTGTGTCAGTGTGTATATTGTGAGTGAAACGTGAGGCGATTCTACCTGCCAAGAATAACTGCACCTACAGGACACACCTTCTCCTCTGGCTACCATTTTTCTTACACAGTATTTGATAAGAAAGACGCATGGGGGAAGAAACTATTTACAAGCTAATGATGACTAATTGAATGCTGATTGTGTGTGTGAGTGTGTGTGTGTGTGTAAGTGAGAGAGAAGGGGCTATTGTCAGCTGTTTGAGATAGACCTTCTCCCACATCCACACCACAGCTGGTGACCCCAACCAAGGTCACACACGACAGACACACACAAACACATGGGACACACTTGCGCGCGCGCACACACACACACACACACACACACACACACACACACACGCAGCCTGCAGATGTATCATGGTCATACTGCGCTCGAAGGTCGGGTTTCCTCCAGAACAATGTGAGGCCTGTGTGGAGCCTCGGTGGAATTTAGACATGTAGACATGCACGTGCACACACACACACACACTCTCTCACACACAGAACACAGAAAGTTTTGGGCAATTCACAACTGTCTTTCCCTGTCTTTTCCACTGTGCATATGTATGCACACACACACACACACACACACACAGCCCCCATTAGTTTATGAAAAAGGCTCTTTCATCCCCAGGGGGTCACGAAGCAAACTAGCTACGGAAACCAATAAATCCAGGTCTTACTCCAAAGTAAAGAAAATGTATGCAAGGTGCGATTGCTTACAATATGTTATATTGTCCTGATTTGGGAAAAAAAAATGACTCAAGCAAAGATGGATGCAGACTGCATGGATCTTATTGAGATGAACTCCAGTCAGAAACCAAACATCTTAAAAGTTGATTCCAGTTATTCCAATTAAATCAGATCAGATCTGTTTATTTTGAGTTCACGTCATACCACTGTTGTAGTAGTCCAGTAGTTCCTGTAAAAGATGGTTTGACTTCAGACAATTCAGAATTTTGTTTTCTGACATATCTGGGTTTTCAAAGCTGCAATGAGGCTTATTTCGACCGCTGCTGCTGCAAGATAGTCTCTCTGGACTCTTTTTCCATAAAGACATCATAAAGAAATACTCAAATTGATAATGTGACACGTAAGGTGTTGTCACTGTCAAATTAAGTTTTACCACAGGTCCCTGATGTCTTATTCGCTGTGTTTTGTCTCCACAGGTCGGTGGCTGTGCTAACAGAGTGCATGAGGAACAAGGCGTTGGCCAAGTTTTTCCGCGAGCGCCAGGAATCTCTGAGACACTCCTTGCCCCTGGGCTCCTACCTGCTCAAGCCAGTGCAGAGGATCCTCAAGTACCACCTTCTGCTGCATGTACGTCTTTCTGTCTCACATTAAAAAACACACACTTACACGCAAACAATTACTCTTTCCACCACAGAAATGCAAGCTCAGACACACCCTCGTACACAGGACACACTAATGTTTTTTAGCTATACCAATACAAATAGATGTGTAGGGTTGAATTACAGCATTTCTGACTCAGCTCCCAGGGATGATCTCCACCGGAGAGGCCAAATGTTTAGACATATGGTGCTCAGTATGTATGTTCCTGTACGTGTATACCATGTATTTGCATGCTTTAGAGTGCATGCACGAGTGTGTTTATGTGCAGAAAAACGCCTGAAGTGCAGCCCTGTGCATGTGTATGGATATGTGTTAACTTCCAATGTGTGTCATCCATGCAGGAGATAGCCAACCACATGGAGAAGGACACAGAGACCTATGAGGTTGTGCAGGAAGCCATAGACACCATGCAGAGAGTGGCCTGGCACATCAACGACATGAAGAGGAAACACGAGCACGCCGTTAGGTTGCAGGTACGACAAAACACACGATAAAGACGCTAAAGATTTTAGTGTATTTTTGTGGATGTCAGTATGCAAACAGGTGTTCCCCCACTTGCTCAAAACGTCTCCTGAATCCAATCCGTGTGATCTCATCCGTGATGCATCCCGCACACTCTGCACGTCTTTTATTATTCCTATAACTAAAACAGATGCGGTAGTTTGGAGCCTTTTCAAGGAGCCTATTCTTTTATTGTTCTGCAGTCTAGCTCTGAATCAGCCAAGGCTGTGATCCTCCCCTCGTCTTACGCAAGTCGCTGCGTTTTCCACTGGGCTAATGATGGCCTTGCATAAGGAGGGCACATAAAAGGGAAGCTTGTTTCTTTTATCAGCTGGGAGCCAGAAGGGTCAGATGAATGCAGGAATGTGTGTGGAAGCACTCTGGAGAAAGGATTGGCTTGATGCAAAAAATTCATCTTTTTTTTTTTTTTCTGATCCTTGCATTTCTTTTTTTTACTTTTCTGTACCTGTTTTGTTTTTACTCCTTGGAAATCCTCCCTCCTTATCTTCCACACTATCTTTCAAATCTAACCTTTACATTTTCAATTTTATTGTTTTTAGCTTTTTTCAAATTGCAGAGCACTTTGCACTGCTGTCTTTTAACACTTGCACTCATGCAAATAAACACCTGAAGGGCTAAATAGTATTGCATTACATATTAAAGTTACATTGCCAAGAATTGCTTGATTACATTTTTCATTTAAAAAGGCAATATTTAAGGCTGCCAGTTTGCAAGTTTTGTTAATTGTTTTGTTTTTAAATAGTTGATGAAGAATGAGTTTTTGTTGGTTTTTATTTCCTGAAAGATGATGAAATGTTGTATAATGCTTAAAGTACATCTATAGTTTGTGCCACCACTGTTTTTGTAATAGTAATTTTATTTGACCAACTATTTTAAGTATAATGTGCAACATTTTCATTGTTCTAAAAGTATTCAGATTAATACAGTTTGTATTTTGTATTCAGTAAATGACAGCATTTCAAAGTAATCTGACCCTGTGAACATCCCTGCTTACAGGATCAGTATATCTCTATTTTTCTGTGTGCTTATTCATTTTTTTTCTTATCTTAAAAATAAAAAACAACAACAATAACTCTGTCTCCTCTGTGCCTTCTGCAGGAAATCCAGAGCCTGCTGACTAACTGGAAGGGCCCTGATCTGATCGGCTACGGCGAGTTGGTCCTGGAAGGAACATTTCGTCTGCAGCGAGCCAAAAACGAGCGAACTCTCTTCCTGTTCGACAAGCTTCTGCTCATAACCAAGAAGCGAGAAGAAACATACACGTACAAGGCTCACATACTGGTCAGTCACGCTACTCGAAGCATGACGTACCCCACAAAATATACAAAGATTTCTGCTCGGGAACAGTATTTCTAACTTCCTGCCTTCATGTCTTTTTGCAGTGCTGTAACCTGATGCTGGTGGAAGTTATTCCTAAAGAGCCGCTGAGTTTCAGTGTGTTTCACTACAAGAATCCCAAACTTCAGCACACAGTCCAGGTACAGCGGCATTGCATAAGAGAGCCGAAATCATAACAAAATGTAATTACATGTTTCGTTTGAACTGCGCAGCTACCGGCAGCATTGAGCAAGGCCACAATCAGAAAGTGTGAAGATTATTCGCAGGTGTCCCGGCTCACCTCACCAAGTTGCTCAGACATGTTGAGTGTTTAGGGGCCATTGTTGTTACCTAACCACTAATATAAAGGAGAATCTGTGTGACATAAGAAAGCCATGTTCCAAAATTTTTAAGGGTTGATCCCCACCCTCTAAGCTGCCTTTTTAAACCTCATGTCTGATATTATCTCTCCTCTGATGTTCTGCCCTCAGGCCAAGTCACAGCAAGACAAGCGCATGTGGATCTTACACCTCAAGAGACTCATACTTGAAAACCATCCGGCCAAAATCCCTGCCAAGGTAACAGCAGCTTGTCTCCAGTCCTGACCTCTCCCTCTCTTAACACAGACTGAGAGTTCGGGAAATATCACTCCCACTTCCTTTCTCCTTCATCCCCATCTTCCTTCCCCCCTGCTTTTTCTGCTCATTTTCCTTTCATGTGCTCTGATTTCTCCCTCCCTTTCATTTATTCTCATTCAACCACAATCACTTTTCTGTGTCTTCATCTGCATCTGGACATGTGCAAGTGGAAACTGATGAATCCCCTCCAGGGTTTGAAGGTCACTGAGAAAGTTCACTGTGATTACATAAAGGCGCTGATTGTTAAGTGTCAAACTTGAGCGTGATTGTTCAGTGAGGGGTGTGATGTGGCGCCACCTAGTGTCTCTCTAACGTGTTGAACTCACCCTCATTTCAATGCTTTTATTCTAGGCTAAGCAAGCAATTTTGGAGATGGATGCTTCACGTAAGTGACCTTAACAAAAACATATTCAAATTTTCTTAACCACGTTAAATGCATTTAAATAATCATATTTTTGACATATTTTCTGATATTTATCTAGATCATCCAGGGTTTCATTACAGCCCAGATGGAGACAAGAAGGATTCCCCTCAAACCAAGGAGGGTCCAACGCCTCGCAGAGGACGCAGGAAAGGTAAGACATTTCAAGAAATGTACTGTATTTAATAGGTCTGAGTCAAATAAAAGGATGAAACCAGAATTCTGAATGGATCTGGATGTACACTTTCCTTTCATCTATTAAAATGGGCAAAGATCTGTGCTCATGATGACAGGAAAACCCTTATTGTAACTGTGGTCAGTAATTAGTTTTCTGACTGTTATAATCAAAAATATTGAACTGACTATCAATTAGAAAGGTTATGTAGTTGCTTGATGTCATCAATTATCCCTAGTATTTTAAAAACTGACACACTTTACAGGGCTGTACCTCAAGAATAATCAATAATTTGTCTGACTTTTCAGAACCACTATCCAAATTACTGAAGAATGCCAAACAGAACGCTGCCAACACAGATGGAGAAAAGGTAGAGATAACCTGAGATGACGATCAGTTTTAGGTTAAGAATCTTCTTCACATTCACGCTGAAACTAACCAACACTACTTCTTCCTCTCCAGAGAATAAGCCTGGGTGCCACCCTGCTCTCACCAATGTCCCAGCTGGCTTTGGGCACCATCGGTCGCAGCCGCAGCCTCATCAACCAATCACAGGAGTCCCTGGACCCCGGGGATCACTACGACCACAGTGACAGGGAAGAGGAGCATCATCAACAAGATGCTGATGATGAAGATGACAGTGGGCTGGTGAGTTCAGAGCCACCCAACCAGTGATGTTTATTATGTTCACTTTTGCAAGTCTGCTGTAAATCCTAGTCCTTCAAACATGTTGTTAATAAATAAAACTTTGCTTTCAGGGTGGCGGAAAGCGGCTGCGAGTTCCAGGCAAAGGCAGCAGGAAGAGGCTGAACCCTCAGGCGTCCGTGGACAGTATAGAGCAGTGGAAAGCCTTCAACATGAGCTCTACAGACCTGCAGGTATTATAAACACATAAACAGGCTCCAAGTTCAGTTGACATTGATTCAAATAAACCAGTTTATCTTCATAGTTTAAAATTTTTAACTGATAACCACAGAGGGGGAGCATTTAGAAACATCATCATTTCAGGGCATTTGATTTGCAATGGGATGCTTTAAGTTTACAGTCTAGAAAACATGAGTGGTCACTGTTTTAGTGTCTTCTTGTACAGTGCTGCAATTACAACATGGTTATTTAATCAGTTTCTAGCCTGGTAGACTGCCTAAGTCATGTGTGTAACAACAACAACTTCTATTTGTTCCCACAGAAAGCCAGAGAATCTCTTGTCAGGGATGGAAGCCGCCACCCGCCACTGCTCAGGACCCCCCACGTGACAGAGGAGCCTCCAGAAACCCCCATTCCCTCGGTAATCGTCACAGAAAGCGACCATCAAGTGAGGAACATCTGGGCAGACCACCGTGCTCGCAGGGCCATGTTTCCCACCCGCCAGAGGACCATGCAGCCTGATGATGAAGACGAGGACATCTATCAGATGTTTGTCCCAACGGAGCCAGGTGGACCAGAACCAGAGGCGCCCTCAGAGAGGTCAGAGGCCACCTCGTCACCCAAAACGGCTCGGCCCTGCAGCTGGCACGTGGAGCAGGTGCCCACAGTGCAGATTGACCCGCCGCCTGATGGGGGCAGAGTTCTGCGGAGGGCAAGCAGTGCAGGGGAGAAGGCCACAGAGGATCGACAGAGTCCTGATGATGACCACAGCAACTTGGAAGTGATCCACACCGAATCCTCCAGCAATGACATATCTGGATCGTCCTCAGCGGAACAGCTGACGATAGATGATATTGAAAATGTGTATGACAACATCAGCTATGAGGACTTAAAGAGCATGGGCCTGGTCAGAAGAGACCCTGAGGATAGCCAGTCCAGGAAAGAGGTATCTACAGATGCACAGGGTCTCCAGGGCCCTGCAGCACGGGTAGCAAATGCTCCAGAGGCTCCTGTGATCCCAATGATTGAACCAGACACCTCCTCAGAAAGCAACCGCTCCTCCACACAGGAGGGCACATGCGAGCTCAAGATCGTAGAGGAGAACATCTATGACACCATCTGCTTCAGGGAGCCCCCATCGGCAGAGCTGAGAGGAATGAATGAAGGCAACAAGCTAAAGCAAGAGAGGGACAGTCTGCTGGCCTCTGAACAAGACCTGGCTGAGAGCCTTGGAGGGTTTGTGTCTGAGGAGAGCCTCCACTTCGGAGAGGACGAAGCACCAGACAGCTCCCATCCTGTCCCATGTCCCTCTGAGCCGGATTATTCCTCCTCATCTGCCTCGGAGACGTTCTCTCAGCGCTCGCAGAAAGGGGACAAGATGTCCGAGCAGGTCGATGAGATCTGGAACGATTTAGAAAATTATATCAAGATCAATGAGAAGAAAGCTGATCGGCTCCCTGCTGCCTTCCCTGTTAGTGCCAGTGAGTCGCCGAAGAAGCTGCCCTCAGTTAAAACCAGCCCCACAAAGAGCCCCCCAGTGGTCAGTCCTCAAACAGCCAGCCCTCCAACCAAGAGTCCCCCAACACATCAGCCCAAACCGCCACCTGTCACCTCCACACCGTCATTCACCATCCCGGTCATCCATCTCCCTGACAGTCAGAGTGAAGTCACCACTGTGGAAGAAAGCCACAGCCCTGCTCCGGCATCACGGCCCCTTCCAGACACCCCGGAGCCGCTCCCGGGCACGGTGAAGAGCATCCGCAACAGGCTGGCTCGCCTCAGCAGTGGCAGCTTCCGCCTGGAGGACGACGACCTGGTGGAGCTCCCCCAGAAAATCACCCCTCCGAAGCACATTCCCCTCAAGGACCTTCACAGCTTGTTTCCAGGAGAGCTGGCAGGTCTGGACTCACCCCTGGCCTCCTCCTCCCTCCTGCTGGGGGAGTCCGTGGACTTGGATCTGATGGATAAATCAAAGAACCGGGTGTTCCTGATGGCACGGCAGTACAGCCAGAAGATCAAAAAGGCCAACCAGCTGCTGCGCATGAGGAGCATGGACCCCGGGGACGCTTGTAGTCGGGCCAGAGCGGAGAAGAGGCAGAAAGACCTGGCAGCCATCTTGGAAGAAAAGAAACAAGGAGGCTCTGCTATAGGTAACACAAAACACTTCCACCTCAAAAGCTGCTACTAGATGCACTTTTTGAGAGCCTGAACTTTTAATAGCTGCTATGGTAAGTTCTGGCTAGAACTTGACCACAGGAACCAGGATCTAAATAAAATTTTGGGGACATTTACCCTCCAAAGAGTACATACTCAGGAGGAGTTATATCTTGAAATAGAGAAAGTTTTGAGGTTGTTTTTGCAGCTTCAGCTCATGTACCCCTTCATCTAAAATAAGCAAATATGCTAGTATTAACCCTAACCCTACCAATACAGGGTACCAATTTTATAACCGTGCGCTTGTTCTCACCAATTTAAAATCTATTTAACGTATTTCATGGAACTACCTGGAATTAATCTCTTGTATGTTGAAAAGATGTAAAGATGTAGATGAAAATGTAAAGCTTCACATAATACAAACCTGACGTACTCACTCCTTCTCTACATCCTCTGTGTCCCCTTTTCAGGTGCAAGGATAGCAGAGTACTCCCAGCTCTACGACCAGGTAATGTTTAAGGATCCACCTGGCCCCCATCACAGCCATCCAGGGCTGCCATCCTCCCCATCCATGCCTGAGACCTCCCTGGAGGAGGACTGGCTCCACTCCACTTACAGCAACGGGGAGTTGGCCAGCTTCGTCTCGTCATCCAGCGAGTTGGACGATGCCCGGGCGTCTTCCACCCCGCAGCGCAGACTAGCCTCTGCCTGCTCCATCCCTTCTCTCAAGACCTCCCCTCCCTCCCCAACCACCCCGCCGTCCCAGAGGTGGAGCTCGTGCATGTCTGCGCCGAGCGAAAAGGAGGAGCACGTGTACAGTTCCATAAAGAGACATCCTTCCTTTAACGCTCCGTCCCCCTCAAAGTCTTCCCCGCCCGGTCACTGTCAGTCCCTCGGCTCTCTGGGCAGCCAGGAGAAGAACCCGTCTGTACTCAAATGTAACGGACCCACAGACAGACTCCACGGCCCCAGTCTGGGTCGCGTCGGTCGGCAGAGTAGCCTCCCGGAGCGCTCCACACAGGGACATTCAGACCTCACTTTACACGACGGTCAACAGGTGGTGGTCCTGAACCGGGCCTCTGCACTGAGTATACTCAACGCCACCCAGAACTACCTGGCTAACTTTAAGGACGATGGGGAAGATGATGATGACTATGTAGAGATCCGCTCGGAGGATGAGAGCGAGCAGGAGCAGGACAGGTTGGCGCGGCGGAACGGCAGCACGGCAGTCCTTTCCAATCAGAGCCGGGGTCTCATCCACTCCCAGAGTCTGCCCTGCACACCGGTGCACTCCTGCGACCCGCTGCGGTCTCTGGACCGCGAGCAGCTGGAGAAGTACCTGTGGAGCGAGCCTCAGCAAAGCCAACCCAAAATCGTCCAGTCCCTGAGGGAGAAGTTTCAGTGTCTGAGCTCTAGCAGCTTTGCCTGAGTCTATAAAAGCCAAATATATATATGTAAACATACAGCATATAGCAATGAAAGGGACACTGCTGCTTTGCCTTGAACGCCCTCCATCAGTCAGCATCATAATCCACAAACATCTCTAAACATAGATCAGGAGCAACTTGTTTGATTGGAGCCATATTTATGACAACTTATGTCAATGAAACTCTGTTGCAGGGCTTCAGTGTAAAATACTTCATAGATTTCTATTAATAGTCAAAGCCTGCATGTGAGCTGCCTTAGCACTTCCAGGTTCAAACAGTCTTCTCGTGTATGTTTCAAACAGATCTGGTGGCGAAACAGAAATGTTCTCAGTCATTTGTGAAGGCATTCAGTGTGACTGAATGGGTTTTATTATTCAAAGGAACTCTTTTATTGCTTTCTGTGTGATCTTTGTAGAGATAATTGGAGTCATATGATTGGTTCTGCTGGAGGACTTAGTGCCAATAAACTGTTGTACAGTTACAGTAGTTCAGGACATCTGTTACCGACTGTAGGAAATAAAATCTTGTCTGTGCCCAACATTGCAATCTGAAGTAAAAGCATCAAAAGCATCTGGTGACCTTTGCTCAA
>JAOWBC010000383.1:10482562-10510662 GCA_028566105.1 Hypoplectrus providencianus | reverse complement strand
TGGACACTCTTTGCGGTCAGCTTTGTGCCACTTCCCGAACTGTTTACAAAGCCAGGCTAGAAATGCTTGCTTCCATTCTAGGTCAAAGGGTAAACACTTTGTTATATAGTTTATTTATTTGAATATGCAGAAATTGTGCAGCACTGGCATTTTCAAGAAGGTGGTAAAAGCAATGACAGAAGGAGGATGTGTATGTGCAGTGGAACAAGGCAGCCACCATAGGCATACTTTGAAAACATGAGATGATGTTCACATCCATGGCTGCATGGCAACAGCTCTGTATTCCTAAATGAATTCTAATTATTACTGGGTGCTTCTGTGCAGATTTTTGACCTTCCAACTTTCCCTTTTTATCTTCCAGGGAAGCAGTTCGCTACATTAACGAGAATCTGACTATTGGAACAGATGACCTGGGCAGAGAGTGCTTAATCAATGCAGCCAAGACCTCCATGTCCTCCAAAATCATTGGATGGTATCCTTTTTACTACACAGTACATGAAATGTTTTCATTGAATCCTAAAGCCAAATCACCGGCTGTTATAAGCCTGGAGCTTGCAGACGTGAGAAATTTGCTTTGGGAAGAAAATCTTTATCTGCCTTAACCCTGAGCCCTCAGTGATGCCGACTTCTTTGCTAACATGGTGGTGGATGCTGCCCTTGCTGTGAAGTTTGTGGACGGTAAAGGGGTGGCCAAATATCCCATCAACTCTGTCAACGTGCTGAAAGCTCATGGCCGCAGCCAGAAGGAGAGCTTCTTGGTGAATGGCTATGCACTGAACTGCACAGTTGGATCACAAGGTATGTTAGTTGTTAGATGCTTGATATTCCCCAAGTGTAAAATATGAGAATTTATTTGACAGCATTGTGTAAGGCCTCGACATTACCCTTGCAGCTGATTAAACTCCCATTTAAATTTGCTGCTATGTCTCACCTGATGGCGTATGCAGTGATACGCGTGGGAGAGAATACGCTGGCTTAGAAAGGAATGCAGAGGCAGTTTGTGTTAACTGCGTCACAACTTTTCTGGCCAGACAGTAACATAATAGCCAAAAATAAAATGTGTTTTAATCCTAATTTGCCCTTATTCTGTCGCGTTTTAAAGTACTTCCCCTGTTGAACATGCTTTTTTCCATTTTTTCCAAAGGGATGGTAAAGCGTGTTGTCAATGCTAAGATTGCTTGCTTGGACTTCAGCCTGCAGAAGACCAAGATGAAGATGGGAGTCCAAGTCATTATCAACGACCCAGAGAAGCTCGACCAGATCAGACAAAGGTAAATATTTTTTCCTCCTAGCACTGTTACCAAAAACATTTTTAAGGACAATCCCATTTAAATTTGCTGTGATACTGAAACAATAGTTTACACAGTGATACGCGTGGGAAAAAATATAAACAGCCCCAATGTTAAGCAGCAGTTTTTCTCTGGGCTGTTGCAACAGTATTGTGGTCTGGACAATTTTGTATAATTGTGTTATATCCTAATATAATGTTGAAACTGAATGAAAGTTGTTTCATTGCTCCAGGGAATCTGATATCACCAAGGAAAGGATCCAAAAGATTTTGGCAGCAGGTGCCACTGTTATCCTGACCACCGGTGGCATCGATGATATGTGTCTTAAGTACTTTGTGGATGTTGGGGCCATGGCAGTGAGGAGGGTCCTCAAGAAGGACCTCAAACGCATTGCCAAAGCAACAGGAGGTAGGGTGCAATTAAAAGTTGGCTTTTGTGTACTTTTTGTGCAGTGTAACAGTTTGAAAGTCTTAGTCAAGCCCCTTGGCATTTGATGGTGACTTTGGTTGTGTTTGTCCATTCTCAGCCACCGTCTGTCCTTCTCTGACCAATCTGGAGGGAGAAGAGACGTTCGAGGCCACCATGCTCGGTCAGGCTGAGGAGGTTGTGCAGGAACGCATCTGTGATGACGAGCTCATCCTTGTCAAGAAGTGAGATCTACAACTAGATTTAGCACCATTTTATACTTCACACTGACTTTAAAGTATGAAAACAATGCTCATTAGGATTTGGCAATATGGCGGCAACAGTGGTAGAAATGTGATGATGCCTATTAGGGGCAGGTTTCCTGTGTGGAATATAAGCAGACATTGATGATAAGAGTGAAGTTGTAAATACAGAGCAGAAAGATTGTAGCATAAGAAGATAATCAAATGTAATTTGGTGCAGTATGTCATTTTTTAAGCAATTTGTCTTCTGAATTAACAGAACAATTTCTATTTTGTGATATAAAGGACTATAACCAAGTTAATAAATTATACATATCTCTCCGCTCCAAACGGGAAATCGAATATTTCAGTGCATTTATTGTAACTTCTCTGCAGTTCTGGCAAGAGTTGTGATAAACATGGATATTGAAATGGATTTGTAGAATCTGTACCAGGCAGAGGCAGCCCATGTCTGACTCATGGTAACCATTCTGGTTTTGCTTTGTCTTCGCTCAGTACCAAAGCACGCACATCAGCATCCATCATTTTGCGAGGGGCCAATGACTTCATGTGTGACGAGATGGAGCGCTCTCTGCATGACGCTCTCTGTGTGGTGAAGAGGGTGCTGGAGTCTAAGTCTGTAGTGCCAGGAGGCGGCGCTGTGGAGGCAGCCCTGTCTATCTACCTGGAGAACTATGCTACCAGCATGGTGAGCCATGTCTTTAACATTTAGGAGATGAATTGCAGCGAGTGTTGTTTTATTTCAAACCCAGATACCCCCAAATGCTGCGGTGTTACTCATCATGCTTGTTTCTTCAGGGTTCCCGAGAGCAGCTGGCTATTGCTGAGTTTGCTCGTTCTCTCCTCATCATCCCTAAGACGCTGGCTGTAAATGCAGCACAGGACTCCACTGACCTGGTGGCCAAGCTCCGGGCCTTCCACAACGAGGCTCAGGTTAATCCTGAACGCAAGAATCTCAAGTGGTGAGTCTTTCCTCTCTGCCGCAGCCATGAAACATTAACAGTGGCACTAAGGATTTAGTCATCTGCTCTGGAATTAAGGCTGCGTTGATGCTCCCTTTGTTTTGTTTTCACACCTGCTCCAGGGAACTTAATAATAATTATCCACTTTTTTTTGCCTTTTAGGATTGGTTTGGACCTGGTCAACGGCAAGCCCAGAGACAACCGTCAGGCTGGCGTTTACGAGCCCACTATGGTTAAAACAAAGAGCCTCAAATTTGCCACCGAGGCTGCAATCACCATCCTTCGTATCGACGACCTCATCAAACTGTTCCCAGAGCCGAAGGAGGGCGGGCAGTCGTACCAGGAGGCAGTTGCTTCAGGATCTCTGGGCTAAAAGGCTGTGATTGGTCCCGATATATTCATCTGTATTTATACGTAAGGAGCGCTTCATGGCTGTTGCTCTAGTGTAGGCCGTGCACTTTGCCTGTTTACTGTTCTCCCACTCCCAACTGTAAGTCATTTGGTTTTTTTGGACACTTAATAAAGCTCCAATGGTTGTAAATGGCCGTTGATTTGTTAATTCATATTTGCTGGCTGTGGTTATTTTGCAGGCTTTGATGAATGACTTTCAAAGGGGTTTGGACTTCCTTTATTGATATGTAGAACAGCTGAATTACAGAATATATTTCCACATACTGTACATGTACAGGAAGCACAAGGTTATAGAAGGCTCTCACACTTTAAGGAATATCTCATAAATAAACATTTGTATATCAGTTGTTCACTGCATGTAACATTAAACGTCAATGTTGTTCCCTCATTGTATATCAAGAAACTGCTGCAGCTGGTCAGACAGCTCTGAACATCTGTGGAGATTTACATCTAAGTGAAGACAGGAAAAATATTCATATTCTATATTTTGTCTACTGTTAAGGTAAATTAAAGCTTCTACTGTCCTCATGCAAGCATTGCTGTTCAACTCAGATAGAAATAGGTGCAGCACTATTTAGATTGTAAAAGGCTCCAGAGAAAGAAACTGCTGTTCTGGCAGTGATATTTCTTTATTAGTAGCAGCTGTTAAAGTCGATCCAGCTGGGATCAGTTGCCGTCATTAACAGAAACTGATGTCACTACACATGACAATTTAGAGGAAAGGCCGCCTTGTTCCTCTAAACGTGTTCTTGTCTCCACGCGTTGCCAATGGGAGGGACAAGACACATGGAAGAAAACCGTTGATGCAATTAAAAGACTTTGGGAGCACCTTTTGATGATATCGCACAGCCGTGAGTGAGTTTGAAATGGATGATTTGATAGTTCTGCTACTTGAATTCATCAAGGATTTAGGCCATCTCCAGATTATCAGTTCACCATGGAGGAAAAGCTTTTTTAACCGATTCAAGATTACACAATGTAAGTAATTAATACACAAATGTTTATTTTAAGTTTTCCCTTAATCTTATGGCACTTTCTGTTTCAAGGCTGCTGCTGCACAATTATTAGAGCACATGGAATGTTTTACAAGCAATATAGGTCTATTAAGTGCTGGAAACAAATAAATGACACCACAAGTTGAAAATGTTATACAGAGACAGTACCATGTCTTCCAAAGCCTGTCCATTCCAGGAACCAAAACCCCAAACCCTTGCATTTTCGTGTTTCCCTTTTTACAGTCATATAGGCCATCATAGAGGGAAAAACCTCCAATCTTGATTACGTGCCAACTAACTGCAGTTTGCATCTTCATTAGCACATCTAAAAGCAGCTTGTTTAAGCTCAGCTAATTCAGTTTACACTTGTTATATTATTTAGACATTTAAAATCCTCTAAAATTAAGTCATAAAGCTATAACCTGAGGAAAGGTAACGTTAGAGTTCACAGTGAGAATGGTAAACTATTGTTTAATAAGATCCAACAATCACAACTCTCAACCCTTCTGCCTCATACCAGTGACTGAAAGAACCCAGGTAAACCCTTTGTCATGTCCCGCAGTGTAAACAATGATTTTTAGTATCCCTTCTACATTTAAAAAATGAGCTCAATTCAAGAAGCAGGATAAGGTTTCCATCTCAAACTCTTTCCACGCACATGGCGATACCCATCCCTCCTCCAATGCATAGGGATGCCACTCCCTTATGGCCTCCAGTCCTCTGAAGAGCGTGCAACAAGGTCACCAGCACTCTGCAGCCTGACATACCAATGGGATGTCCCAGAGAGATGGCCCCACCGCTCACATTCACCTGATGAGGACAACATGAAGAGGTTACCCTGCTGTGCCAGCTGATTAAATTAATATCTCAGAAGATAAACTGTGCTGCTAGAGGTACCTTGTCTACATTCAGGCCAAGTTCTTTAACTACAGCAATAGACTGGGCCGAAAATGCTTCATTTATCTCAAATAAGTCGACTTGGTCCAGCTGCCAGCCTGCTTTCTCCACCTGCAGGACAAGAACAGCAGAATAATACAGAGAAGCTTTTACTCTTACTTTGTCACGATTTCGTGCTTCTGTTTTCTCACCGCTTTCCTGATGGCTGGTATTGGTCCAGTTCCCATGACGGACGGGTCAAGACCAGCTTGAGCCCATGATACAATCCTGGCCATGGGTTTAAGGCCACGTTTTGCAGCCTCTGATTGGCTCATGAGGACGGTTGCTGCTGCTCCATCATTAATACCTACAATAAAATAAAAAAAGGTCAATATGCATTTTTCAGAGAAATCTGGAAATAGACATTGATGTTAATATGCCCGATATGCTGCAGGGGTGATAGTCGCACCTGAGGAGTTCCCAGCTGTGACGGTGCCGCTGCTGTCCTTAATGAAGCAGGGCCTGAGTTTGGACATGCTGTCCATGTTGCTGCCATGGCGAGGGAACTCATCAATCTTCACCTCCACTGGACCTGAAGATGACATGACAAATGTAACAGCAAACACACAGGAGAGACTATTTCTTGTAAAAAGATCACCAAGCAACTCATCACCTTTTCTGGATGGCACCATGACCGGGACAATCTCCTGATCAAAATGGCCCGCTTTTTGTGCAGCCTCTGTTTTGTTCTGGGACTGGACAGCAAACTGGTCCTGCTCCTCTCGGCTGACTTCCCACTGCTTTGCCACATTTTCAGCTAGTCAAATATATAATTAGATTATTCGCAACAATAAATAGTCATCAAGATGTGGGAAAAAATGCATATCCTCAGCCTTGCACACCTGTGATGCCCATGTGGTAGCCATGGAAGGCGTCTGTCAGGCCATCGACCACCATGGAGTCCTGCAGGGAAGCGTCCCCCATTTTTACACCTACTCTCATCTGCAGTGTGTGAGGAGCCTGAGGTGGAGCCAAGAATAAAACAGTTATTTTTACCCAGGGATAGGGTTATAAGGGATTATATCATTGAGGAAATACAACTCCTCTCCTACCTTGACAGCTGGAAGAGATTGGGCCATGTGTTAAACATTTTGATTTCTTCTTATAATGAATCTCATGCAAGTGTTAAAAGTTAGGTTCACCCAATTTTTCTGCCCCTAGAGGTCAGTAGTTGCCTTTAGAGTGAGTGTTCTGAGTTGAAATTAGATACTAAAAATGTTACACAGAATATTCTATCATGTATTCTTATATTATAGCTTAAATGTTTTCAGACCCATTTTTCAGTTTCCAAGAACCATAGTTTCCAAATATTAATATTAAAAGAAAGATCATCAGTAAAGCAAGTAAAAAAAAAAAAAAAAAATCTAAAATTGAGTTTTGATAAGCATACCTGAATAATAAACAATAATTATAAACGTGCTTTTAAAAAGATAGCCACACATTTAATCATCCGTCTGATCCGATTGTAATTTTATATTCCTCTCTGATGCTCCTTGTGTCATTTCCTACCCGGCTCATGCTCTCCATGCCCCCTGCGACCACCACGGAGGACTCTCCAGTCTGGATGGACTGAGCTCCCAGACACACAGCCTTCAGTCCAGAGCCACACACCATTTGGCAGCTCCAGGCTGGGACAGGGTAGGGGATGCCTGCCCCAACACTGGCCTGACGGGCCGGGTTCTGCCCATGGCCTGAGGGACAGAAAGGGGAAAATACAGTCAAGGTGAAAACTGAACAGCTCATCAACACATAAAACAGTAGATTTATCTCAGTGGTTTCCTGATCTTTCACCTGCTGTTAGGACATGTCCGATGATAACCTCAGAGACCTCTTCTGGCTTCACCGCAGCCTTCTTCAGAATGTCCTTGATCACCACCGAACACAGGTCAGACAGCGGCACAGTGGACAGAGCACCGTTCAAGGACCCTGCACGAAAATTATTAAGAAGTATATCGTATAGAAGTATACAAGTGTTGAAATGTGATCATGTTTAGTAAAAAGTACTTGTAAGTGCTTGTACTCAATTCTAATTGGTAATAATAATATTCATATTACTGCAAAGAATTCATTGTATAATGGCAGTATTCGTTCTCTGAGCACCTACTTAAATTAAAAGAAAATAGTGTATTAAACTAAAAATTCCCAAGTCTGATAAATATTAAATCAGAAATAATGATTTACTTGCAATCTGGGCCATTTGTCGCTTTGGGCTCAAAACTAAAGTAAAGGAGACTGAGGACAAAAGACGCTCAAAACCCACCTGCCTTTAATTGGTTCACTATTTTTCCACATTCATTTATTATCTTAACTCAGATCTTTCTTTTATCCTTTGCTGAGAAAGTTAGGGTAAATTACACAAACTTACAGTGTGTCAGAGTTATTTAGGGCAATGACAGCAGGTTAATTGTTACTTAATTAAATACAGTGACCTGCTGTCCAATTTAATGTATCAAATACAGGAAAACGCGCCCCACCATCTCTAACACGCTGTTGCAGATGACCAATAGTGTGACGCTCGTGCGCCGTGGCACTATGACGAGCTAACCAATCGCTGGCCGCAGAACATTCCGGACACACGAGCGGACCAATCAGCGCTCTGCAAGACTCGACGTATATAATTAAATGACAACCACTTTGCGAAATTAAATATGATAACACAGCTTTAAAAGCAGCTCTGTAACTATAATATTATATAAAGATACAGATACAAAGAGATAGCTAAATTAATAGTTTAAAATACATTTCATTTGACTTCAGCGACAATGAGCTACAGAGTAGCACAGCAGAAATGTTAGCAAACTGCTCTGAATTAATTGGACAGGCTTTAAAATTATGATTCTATTTTACCAATTGGAGTCCGTGCAGCAGACACGATAACAACAGGCTCGGTGTTCATTTTGATGACGGCTGGTTGGAGTTGGTTCCTTGGAGGAGTTGTTCCTGCTTGTCCAGACTGTCTGCACAGTGAGCTCTGTTGACACTCGTCAAACCTGCACCGAGTTAAATATATGTAAGTGTAACTGCTGGGGACGTGCACCACAGCGCCACCATGTGTTTAGGAGGTATTAAAAATCATACATGAACTTCAGCATACATTATGTAGATTTGTGGAAAGCAGCTAATTACATTTATTTAATTACTGTCCTTAAGTACAACTTAGAGGTGCTTGTAGTCTACTTGAATATACTCTTTATAATTCTGCCACTTACAACACAAGAGAGGTTATTTTTGGGGAATTTTACTCTTGCTTTACAAATACAGAATCATCAAAAATCACATCAATAGGGCTTTTGTCCAAAAGGGGCAAGCTAGCAAGTAGTAAGGTATTATATGAAATATATAAGAATATGTAGAAATCAATTGTTTTTATAAATGTTCAAGCGGCAACATTTTATCCATTAATTATAAACCAATAATTCACATTCTGAAATGTGCCAGCCTTCACAATGATTGCCTTTACTTTTTTTTTGCACTTTATGCATGTCTGGATGTTGAACTCTTGTAAAATTTTGACTCAGGTAACATTTATAAATAAAATATTTTTACTTTTATTTAAAGGGTAAAACTGTGTTTCATTCAACATCAAGCTTTCCAACCTGGTTTGATCTCCTTACGTCACCAGATTAAGGCTATTTTAAGATCCATATAAAAGTGTTAAAATCAGTCACAACACAAGCAAACCCCCATGCCCTCATTTATAGTAACTTTAAAATAAGGAAATAGTCAGACCCTTTTGTTAAAAGCACCTCAAAGAGCCGCCTTTCAGACCCACTGACGTAGATTATACAAATAGGCCTTTAAATATTTGTTTAAGCGCAGTCGGCAGGGTTGAATCCCCATATTTATTGGTTCACTGATTAATAGTAATAATGGATTTCACCGTATAGTATTAAAAATCTTTATTGGTATTTGGTCAGTACATGAAAAGGACTGAAGTCAGAATATGAACATCGCATAGAAACTACTCACAATTTAACAGAGTCTTTTGAACAGAATTTTTTGTCAATGAAAAATTAAAATTGCATTAAAAAAAAAAAACACAGGCCAACATCTAAAAATGACCTTGAATATTGCGAAGCTACTGTAATTCAGTGATTTTTCTGACTTTTGACGATGAGTTACAACACCAGATGCCTGATTTCAGTGTCAAGAGCTCAAACGAGAACAGCATAGACATGCTCAAAGAAACAGCAGAATGAAACGTACTAGTTTTAAATCATACATCCACTCAATTTAAATCTAACATTAACCCATACCTGTTATATCCCTGTTTAGCAACACAAAAGTGACAGAGGCATCACAATAGGCAAGGGGAGGAGGGTGAAAAACAAAACGTCTCGGACAGCAGCGCTGTGTTACAGACTATGCATTTGTTGCCTTGTTTGTATATTGTATAAAAAAGAAAGACAGTACATGTCAAAGTACATTACAAAACCGCGCTGTCGCTCGTGCTGGAGTCCAGGCCGTTCTGAGCGTGCCGTGACCCTGCAGTCCTCGTGCCCTTGGTCACCACGGCAGCCTTGTCCTCATGGGGGTCGGTAGTGGAGTCTGTGTCATTCGAGTGCTGAGTCAATGAAGTCTCGCTGCCTGTCGGAGAGTCCACGCTCTCGTACCCTGCACTCAGCTGGCTCCCGAAACCCACAGGTCCTCCAACTCTCCCAGCCGCTGCCTGACTCCCTGACGCCTCCTCCGAGTGGTTGGACAGTTTGGTCTCAGTTTCACCGGGGCTGGAAACCATGGGGGACATGGGAAAGTCTTCCTCAGTGCTGCTGACCTCCCGGTACAGGCTGGGCGTTGTGGTCTCACTCCTCTGGGATGAGTTGCCATTGCTTGGTCCATTGGAGACCCTCCCGTAGTCTTTGCCCATCGGTTCAGAGGGTGCGCTGGCCTGCTCAGGCTGGGTGGACGGTTCAGCAGACGAGCAGGAAGCAGTGGGTGAAGTCCTGCTGGGTCCTGCTCCAGCCATTGCCCCCTGATTTTGAGAAAGCTGCTGACGAGAGTCCTTCAGCTGCTGCTGCAGGACAAGGATGGTGCTCTGCATCCCCTCCACCTCCTCGTCCAGCTGGATGATAAAGTCATTCAACTCTGGGAGACAGAGAGCAGGAACAAAGAAGAATATTAAATTTAGAGAAGGGTGCTAAAAGATGTGCAAGCAGTCACGCTTTGGTCAGGCTGCTCACCGTCTTGACTGCTCTTGAGCTCCTCGCTGTACTTCTTCTGCAGGGCCAACTCCGCCTCCAGCTGGGCGATGCGTCCCTGGGACATCTGCCTACCCAACTCCTGGTTTTCCTGAATCAGCATTCGACACTTGGCCATCAGTTTCTTCCCCGTTTGGCTGTAAGGGAAACAAGTCTCACATCACGCAGTGAACCAGGAGACAAACACAACAGGTAAAGAGACTCCGCTGATCTGTTCAAACTGTCGAATCCACAAGCTTAACAGCCAACATTATCTCTCTAACCCACCCAGCTGTACTTGACTTAAGTCACATGATGTCCAAATATATTCATTAAATGCAACATAAAATGACTTAAAAAGCGTTATGTATCAATACAAGAAAATCATTTTCTCTTAAAAAGATTTAGAGTACAAGCACATATTTCTTCAACATATTATAAAGCTGAGGTATGAATTTGTCTATAAACTGTCTGTAACCAAAATACAATCTAACAAGACCCACATTTCTATGGGACATGCTTAATTACTTACTTAACCTATTCTTGCACTCTAATTTAATTCACCATGTTGCATATTGAAGAGCAATAAGCATTTAGCATTCTGTTGCTACCAAATTCAAATGTACTTGCTAAATCCCTGAGTGTGAGGAAGCAGCAGAATAAAAACTACAACACAGTAATATCCGAATGACTCGCTACAAGAACCCCTGCTACTTTAACAGCACCGGGCACTGGTATTGTGCAGTCATGCCTTACTTTACACAGGAACAAGTGTTTCAGCAGGAAAATCAAATAGCTTAAGGTGCTGCTTTCTCAACTTCACAGCAGGTTAAATAATTCTCCAACAGTCCAGCACACCTGTTGCTTTTACATTAGCAGTTTTGTGGCAATGCTTTACAAAAGCCCTAATCAGGATGCCAAATTTGCAAAACAAAAAAAGTGACAGGTAAACATGTTATTTAAAACTATTACTAGCTGCCATTCAGTCTATAAATGCCTACGGAAGTCATCTGGCCAGGAAAAGGAAATGTGAACAATAATAGCAAATAACTCAGCAACTGTACCCAATAGAAGCAGTCAATAAGGTGTAACAGCTCAGAAAACTTATCAAAACCCGTTATTTAAACCATTATTCTTACTTGTGAAAAAAATGTAATTATCCACTGAACATTTAGTTCACTGCATTTCTTGTGTTACTCATAACCATTCATTTCTCTAGAGGACTAGAAAGACATGTGCTTTTAGCTCACACAGGGCTGTATGAACACTACCACCTCAAAACTCATTGTCTCACATAAGTGAGAGTGTAAACTTGTTTTTTAGGACAGGTGAACACTTAACATGTTCTACGTGTGTATGAGTCTGAAAACAGTGGCTAAAGATCTGTGCCACACAGGTAAGCCAACAATTGTCTAATGAGCTGAGGGAGAGATTGGGAGGTCAATCACAAAAATACACAGAAATACAATAAATACATTCTCATGAACTCATAACATGACTCGTTAAAGACATTTGCATTCACAACTTTAAAACAGGACTCAGTGCACCTACAGCAGTGTGTTTCTGTATGGAGCCGAAGAATTAAGCGAGGCTCAATTCTTCAGTAAAGTGCAAACGTTTATACAACAATCTAGGCCAATCACGCTTCTTGGTTCACACACACTGCAGTAAGTGTTTGTTTCAGAGAAACAAGAGAAAGATCAAATGAAATGCCAGTAAAAAAAAAAAGCAACATGTCACAAAATAAAACATGTAAATACACTCTACCGTGAGTGGGCCCATGTTCAAAGACACAGGCGACAGGACCCTCATCCCTGAACCATAGTCCTCTGTGGACCCAGGATCTGGCTCCGCTCACAGTCTTATCATTTCTAGTGGCTCTTCCCCCCACAGTCTTACTTTTAAATCCTAGAAACTTTCCTCATGTGACTGCAATGTATCTAGACTGTCCAAAAGTCTCTCTCAGGCAGACTACAGGGTATGTGTGTGGTGTAATCCACAGTTAAATGTCTTTAAAAACCAAGTATGGGATTGTCTGTGAAATGTTCAATTGCTGTTTTAGGCTAGGGATGCTCCCTGCCTGACTCAACCTCCACCATAACCCCCCTATTTAATATGTGAACTGTCTGGTTTGAGCTGAGGGGGCGGGGAGGGCATATCCGTGTCGGGAAGTGGGTGACCACCTCTTCAGGAACAGTCCGGACTCCTTTCAGGCCCTTGGACGGTGAGGGGAGAGAGAGCTGAAACACAAGTGTCACCTGACCATACTGTCTTTTCACTTTAGGTTATGTGATATGTAGCTGGCACAGTGCAAGAGTACAGAAACAGTTTTGTTTTGCAGTGACTGGCTTTCTGTAAAGTCTGAGTCTCGTGGTGAGTACAGCATTTGTCAGCCTTCCCCCCCACCATTGTTCCTGCATGCCTGCAGTGAGAGTGAGGGTGGGGGGCATGAGGAAGTCTTGACTTTTTTTGGGAGGGGGGGGTGGTTATTTTGATTGTCTTTACCTATCAGGTGTAAATTTCCAGGCACTCAGTTCATTTTGGGCCTGCTCCAGTTTGTCTTTTGTCTGTTCTAGTTCAGCCTTCATTTTGAGGAAAAACAAGTTGATGGCTGGGTCCACCATGGATGACCGCAGTTGGGCCGCACTCGGCTGCTGGACTTGCTTGAGGTACTGGATCTGGGTCTGCAGGACAAAACAAACAGGTGTTACTGACCAGTATGTGAAGTACATCACCACTAATTCAGAACTTTTTATGAGGTAACCTCCTTTAGCTTAACTTATTGTCAGTCAATGGAATAACATAAGCACTTCAAAATCAGATTGCATTAAATATTCTGGCACTAAAATTCTACATTTTCAAGGTTACAAGATAACTTTTCAAGTGTCAGGAATTTGAATGTGGATGGATGAGCTTACTTAAAACAAGGACTCAAGTGATTTCCACATGTTGACGTTTTCAAAACAGAATTATCAGTTTGTTAATTTTCGTTGTGCAAGTTTCCAACAATAATGACTGTCTACAATACAGTGATTCTGCAATACTAGATACATTATAGGACAATAATCTACAATAATACACCCCAATGTCTGTGACCCTGAAAAAGAAAATTTGCCATTGAAAAAAAAAAAAAAAGAGCAAAAGCAGGAATGATGCATTTATACAAGGCTGAATTTGAAATCTGAGACTAAACAATGTCCAACAAAGAATCCCTTTCAATAAATACATAAAATATTTGGCAACAGTTATTTAACACAAAGGGACGCAATATAACATAAATGCCTTTATCCCTATTTTATCCCACCGGTGCTATTAAGATGCAATAAAGCAAGTTGAACTCTCTATAAAAAGCCACTGTCAGATAAGCGTTTTGTTCCTGGACATAACCAGGCCAAGAATTTCCATTCAAGAATGACCAGATGAGTTCAAAACAAACAAAGACTCACCTGTCAAAGTCAAAGCTATGACAACCTCAAAACACCACAGAATTTATTTGAATATATTTACATGAAAATAAAAGGCGCTGTTAATAAACCTCAAAGCGAAAACCATTTCAGCTCAGCAGCTAAACGAAAGTGCCAACAGCGCTCTAGTTTGACATCTACCAGGTGCTCCCATGTTCACCTCAGCTGCACTGCAAGAATGGCATGTGCTGCCATAAAGCCTCTGGGTGATCCACTGAGCTGTCAATCTGATAAGACCCAAGGATGCCCTCAGTGACATAATGTACCTTTAACCTACATACAATGATAATAAATGACCTCAAAAAAGAGAAGTTCAGTGTGGAAATTATGTCAAAGATAACCAGATATTAGCTTCTGTACAAAATTGCTTTTGTTGTTTGACATTTGCAGATTAGAATCAGATCATCATCACGTGGAGGTTTCTTTTGACTAATTCAAATGAGTTTTTAGCATGTTTACTTGTGATTAGGAATTTTGTCAATACTAAATATTTGAACCAATATCTCTTAATGTTAAAATGAAAGATAATTAATAATGAAAAAAAAATGGTTAGATGCACCCACAGAATAGATAAACTTTTGGTAAAGCAGTGTAAAACATTGACTCATAGGCAACTACCAATAGCAGAGCATTATTAATTAGTGAGACAAGGAATTTTTCAATTTAAGGAGTGCACCAAATGCTCTACCGCTGAGATAAATAAAAACTGGTTCAAAACAAAACAAGATGCATTAAGAAACTGGAAGGAACATATACATACTGTGCACTCTTGCATTTCCTGCTCCTTGGTAGCAAGTCGCATGACCAAGATGTTCTCCCTGCGTGCAGACTCCTGCTGCTGCTGCTTGAGCTTTTCCTCTGACTCCTTTAGGCCTGTCACATCATTGGCTAAGACGGGAGAGGAGAGGGAGAAAAAGAAAAAATGCATCAGGAGAGAAAATCCCTTGCACAAGCAGCCAAATTTAATAATACAGCGGGCAAAAAAAATTGTTATTCTTGCTGTCAGAGATACTGGCAAGGGAAATCATGTTGCATTGGATTACATTTGGCAGATGTACTTACAACATAGCTCTGCATATTTTGCCTCCAGGACCTGGACATATGCTTCGTGCTGTTTCCATCTGAGAGGAGTAGAACATGTGTAAACATTAACAGCTCAACCTGAATAGATCAAGTTCCCCCTACACAGCATAATGAATCTCCATTTGTGGTGCCGCTATCTACCTTGTGCACAACTCCTCTCTGGTCAGGGTCTTCATGTCAGATTCACTGAGGCGAACCTGTAGAGGAGGAAAACAACTGGTTAGATATAAAAGCTTTTAATTCGTTAAGCTCGTATGTAGGCATAAAAGGGGTCGTGACACATGATGAATACACTAAATGAGGTACTCACCTTCTTGGGTAGAGGCTCCTCGTTGGTCATTGTGAACGCTAGAAGTGAAAATGGAAGAAAAACCATTATTAATCACAGCTCGGTGTCGTGTTGACGCGGCCGCATCATTTTTTATCTGTAACGCGGCAGCTGTCCACACGCAGTAAAATGTGACATGTTTGACAAGTTTACTTTAGATTAAATCGTTCCCGGCTAACAAAGTAAACCAAAATGCATGCCGCGGCCAAGTTCACCACATGGCCAACAATATGAAAGTTGATATTACCAGTGAATGAAGAGCTGTCGAGCTTAATGTTAGCTGGTGTGGCAGGCAGCAACGATGGATAGCAAGGAATAGAAATAAGCTAACCAGGCTTAACTCGCAGGTGCTAATAACATTTAGCATCCGCTAGCAACATAAATAGAGGGTATTAAACTAAAACGTGAAGCTACAGCATTTTCTTTATCTTCAATTTGGCAGCATGCAATTCTTGGCTCTGTTTTCGGCTCCTTGTTATCACAAAATGGCGGTGAAGGAAATGACTCCCTCCCTTGCGCTCCTTTTCCTGAAACTAGCGGGCTCTTGGCTGCAGATTTCGGGCCTTCGGGCATCAAAACACTCACCAGACCAGCTTCTTTCGACGTTTCTGGGACCTCGCGGCTTCGCTGATTCTTAACGAGACGCGAAATTGGGAATTACGCTAAAAATTAGCCGCGAATTTATGTGTAGTTGACTCGCTTCACCATCATCTTCATCACTGAGGGCAGAACAGAATGGCTCTGGCCGAGCTGCTGCACTCGCGTTGCTGCAGAGTACGACCCGAGATAGGAGAGAGATACAGACCTCTCACTCTGCGAGATTTCCGAAAATTTAAACATGGTTGACTACAACACAGTCGAAGGGGAAAAGCTACTCTTATGATAATTCAGATAAAGATAAGGTTACTATTTTGAAAACCATTGGTTTGAAAAATATTACTAATTTTAATAACCATTTTTTTTTTCATCAATTATTATTATTGATTATTCGCCCGCAGTGAAAGGTCCCAACTTCTTAACAATGCATATTTCCGAATTTCCATTTATTTTTCATTATGATAAATTGAATACCTTATGATTTTAGACTGTTGGTTGGACAAAACAATCAATTTGATGATATCCTTTGGCTTTGGCAGGGGACATGTGATTGATATTTTACTGTTTCAAATGTTAATTCATAAACCAAACTATACATTTCATAAACTAATTAAAAACGAATGAACTACTAATAAAAATAGTGTGCAGCTTAATCATAATGCTCATCATTGCTTTTAGGCTTGTAGTTTATGGTCCCAGCAGCTTTGTTATGCTGTGACCTCAACAAACATTTTAATGTGCATCATCAATTGTGAATTCAGGCTTCTTTTCCTTTGTGTTCATTATTTTTTTCAAAAAGCAATTCTTGAATAAGATGTTTGGCATCCTGGTTCACCTTGTTTGTAATTACCATACAGGATAGGGGGACATTGCTGAGTGACATCATTACCTTATTTGTCCATAATATTGGTATTTTTTAAATGTCAGAGTGACTCATTTGAGTAAATATAGACGATCTCCGTCATTGGGAAAAGAGACATCCACGTGATCCTTTACTTTAATGTTAGTTTTGGATAATCATGCTAAATTGTGTAGTCAACAAATGATGCACAATAATTATGGCCATTATTTAGTTTATGATCTGTATTATGTTCCTCCAGCCGTCATGTGTTTGAAAACGGAAAGAGAACGCAATGTGGTATATCACAATAAATATTTTTACAGTCTATGTATAATAGACATGTGCAGATTATTCCTGCCACAAAATGCAAGACCATAGACCAAGACACTTCAGCTTCGTTCATGTACACTTTCAGGTTGTGTTGAAGAATGTTATGGAAGAGGGACAGACAAAATAAACAATCTAATATGTTTCAATGTTTTTCGATATATTACGTTTTATTCATACATAGCATCAAATAGAAACAGTCAACATTTATGAGAGGAATACTGGCTTTAACTGTGGTCGCTGATATTTATCTCATTCCGTTACACCCTCGTGAACACCCCCGTTTGACGATAATGGTACGGTCCACTGCACTGTCAAGTTGAAATTGCACATTTCAAGGGCAGTTACCAGTCTGTCCACCCTGTGAGCTCCATAACATGAACATGCTGTGCAGAGTTGGTCAAATACGCAGGTAAAGCGGATACCCTCCTGTTATTTAGTGTCATGACCCTGTTCAAAGAGCACAAGGGAATTGAACAGCTAGCTGACTCTTGCTAGCAGCGTTAGCTCATGAACTTGAGACAGATGTTTATTCAGTGCTATCAGTTAGCTAGCCAGGATGCTAACTTACTTTAGCAGGGTTAGCTTGTGGCGCACCAACTACAGTATTTTGTTGAACTTTCGTATAGTCCTGCACTCATAGCCCTCCCTACTAGTTTATTTTGTTAGATTTAATGGCGATTCTGTTCATGCACGGATGTGTCACCATCTCATTCGGCTAATATCTGACATTACAGTGGGTGTTTCATTTACTCGATATCAAGTTAAGAAATATAGGTCACGTCAGGCTCGTCGGTCAAGGCTTATCAAACCTACCTGTCCCAGACTATCTTGGGCTAATATTGTGCAATTTCATCTTCCAGGCCTTTTCAGTCAATTTCCGTTCTACTTTAATGTTGGCTGATCAATGAATAAAGTTATGTATTTTTATCAAGTTATTTATATTAGATTTGGGGGGGAAACATACGGAACAACCACCCAACAATACATGCATACATTACTATTTCTCTGATGGAGGCTATTCCACAAATGATTTCCAAATTCCCTGAAAGCTAAAAGAAGAACCACATGTTGTGAATCTCATTTTTACAAGTTTGAGACGTTTTATCAACTCTATATTGAGTACCAGTGGAGAAGGGTCACTGTGCTGCCTAATTTTGCTGTTTTGAATTTTGAAAGTTTTTAGTTACTCTATTTAGGCAGTTTTTTGCACATACACATGAGATTAGTAAATAAAAAAATGTTTCCTGTGACTGAAGAAGTGAAGTAAAGCTATTTAAAACTTACAGGCAAAAAACATACTTGGAAAACATACTTTATTGCAATTATTGTGACTGATTGCAAGAAACAAAATTTTAAAGGATTCTCATTTCACAACCTTGATTCTACCTTAATTCTAATTGGCAGTGCCTTTCTGGTCTGCCATTCCAAAACATTTGAATTTGTGTTATTTTAAATGGCAACTGCAAGTATAGTAGGCTTTCGGTTTTCTTTATTAAATGCAGTATAGGCTTAAAAGTTAATTTACTTCTGCCTTGTTCCAGGTGTGCAGCCAGCCTCAGCCAAACCATAAACCAGGTAGCTGCATCGAGGCAGAAGCACACGCTCCCGGACCTGACCTACGACTATGGTGCCTTGGAGCCCCACATCAATGCAGAGATCATGCAGCTGCACCACAGCAAGCACCATGCCACATATGTCAACAATCTCAACGTCACAGAGGAGAAATATCAGGAGGCATTAGCAAAGGGTAGGAACACAAACTCAGTGGATCAGTGGATAAGCGGGCTGCTTCCGTTTGCTTGTAGTTGTATTCATGTGTCTTATGCATGGACAGCACATTTCACTGTCTTCGTATTTACCTGCATGTATTTAACTTGTATTATAGGAGATGTGACGACACAGGTCGCCCTTCAGGCTGCTCTGAAGTTTAATGGAGGAGGCCACATCAACCACACTATTTTCTGGACAAATCTCTCTCCAAATGGTGGAGGCGAGCCACAGGGTAAGACAGAAATCCATCTAATAGTTTCAATGGCTTGTCCGCTTCTGTTCTGCTTTGTTTGGTACTTAACTTCAACCTGCATTAAGCAATAAGGAAGCTGCAGTGTTAAAGGAGTATTACCAGTGCTAGATTTACTGTGAGTGAACAGCCAACTCTGCAGCCTTTTGTAGCATTTAGCTCTTTGTTTTACGGATATTAGCACTCCCGACCTGGTTCCTGAGTATCCAGCCACTAACAAAAAACACAGCCAGCCACTCTCAGTAAACAAGCTCAGCTCTGTTTGTAAGTTTTTGTTTGCAGCCAATCACAGTAAGCATTGTTTGACTTAATGCAATGTGTTATTGATCCATCACAGCAGCAAATACAACCATACGATCAGTGGTGTGGTGAAGATGTTCAGCTTGTCATGTATTTGTGAAAAATGATTTGGATTCAGAGGAGTGTTTTAACATTTTACACAATCGAATGCTTCCATTCACATGATAGCTATCGAAAAAAGGTCTACTTATATCAGTTAACCTTAAGGATTACCATTATTTTTACTGGTATGTTCATTTTTAAAAGATGCACATCCTTATTCCCAATACAAAGAAGTCAAAAGCAAATTAAATGAGTGGTTTGTGAAGTATCCAGTAAACTAGAGCGTTAGATTGTTATGATAAATTCATACTGGTACATAAAAATCACCTGTTGAGCATGTGGCATCACAGTATTGTGTTTCACTTGGGTTGTTTTCTTTTGTCATATTGCCCCCTAGTGGTTAAACATGCGACCTTAAACAGGTTATATGGGGACATGATGTACAAAGGAAGCATCATTTTCAGACAGTATGCTGCAGACAGTTTCCTCCTCTCATTTAGATAATATAATATAATAATAACTACATTGATGAAATTTTCCCTGAAGTAGTGCCTCACTGTGTCACTTCTTGCAGGGGAGCTGATGGAGGCCATTAAGCGGGACTTTGGCTCCTTCCAGAAGATGAAGGAGAAGATGTCTGCGGCCACGGTGGCAGTGCAGGGCTCGGGATGGGGCTGGCTGGGCTTCGAAAAGGAGAGTGGAAGACTGCGAATCGCTGCTTGTCCTAACCAAGATCCCCTGCAGGGAACTACAGGTTTGTGAAAAAAAGCATATTTGAAAGAGAGGTAAGACATGTATGAAACAGAAACACCTGAATAACTATTTCCTGTCTCTGGCCCTCAGGTCTCATCCCCCTCCTTGGTATCGACGTATGGGAGCATGCTTACTACCTTCAGTACAAAAATGTGCGGCCGGACTATGTTAAGGCCATCTGGAATGTCATCAACTGGGAGAACGTAAGCGAGCGTCTCCAGACTGCCAAAAAGTAGAACTTAACCCTCAAATATCCTCCATTACTCCCTTCACCCTGACCTGGAACTGAGTCAAACCGTAGCTGCAAATGATGTTCAGTTTAGCTTTGAGTTTCTGAGTGTGAGCATTTCTGTATTCAAATTTATGACAATTTGAACTTCAGAATATCAGTTACATGGAAGTTGATGAAGTAACTTTGAAACACACACATGTTGCCGAAAACTTAAAATTTTATTTGCAAGTGCTTTTTATCTCTGATCCAGACCTCCATACTTGTTCCAAGCGCACAATTTGGCCTCCTTTCATATCAAGGCTGGCTGTTAATCCCACCCAAATATTGGAAGGCAAATTCAGTAAGCTTTGTCTTTGTCAGAAAAAAAGTCACACTAAAATCAGGCAGTGTTATTGCAGTCTGTGTTTTTGATGTATTATAATAAAATTATATTTCAATTGTACTGGCTTAATGGTGCTGCTTTCTTCTTTTAGGGCTGTAGTAGATATTTCACAAAGAGGCGTTTAAACAATTTTTTTGCTCAGGGTTTTTTTAAATTGGTATTTTAAGTTCTATAAACCCCCCTAAAAATCACAGATTCAGTTGTACAAAACAATCTTAATAAAACTAATTCTAATATGGAGTTGGTAATGAAAATATAACAATATCAGTGATTTCCCTTCTATATAGATAATATATTTTGTGCCATAGTGTAACATTTCTGACTAGAGCATCTTGTAGAATAATAAACCTCAACTCAATCGAATAGATAGGTATGGCCCTACAGCATGGCCAAGTAGGCTTCAGCCCAATTAAAATTAAAATCTTCACAGGAAAAACAACACTTTCTGAGAAAACACAAATACACACTAGTAAAGAAACAAATGTGCAAAAACCTGAGGAAAACCCTGAGAAAATTAAACACTATCTTAGGCAAATTCTGTATATCCAGTGCAGCAAATTCTTATGAACCTAAACAGTGTTTGGTCATATAGCATAGTATATTGTATGATTAGCTCTGTTTTTTTTTTTTTTACAGTTTAACCAAAAGAGGGCAGTGTTTCCTAAGTTTTTTTTTTCAGTTTTTACTCACCCAGCAAACTTTTTTCTTTGCCCCAAAAAACCAAAACTATCATGTATATTTAAATAAGGAATGTATGGGAGTTATGACAAGGGCTCAAACAGACTTTGAACAGGTCATCACCTCCTCCCTCAGTACATTTAAAAAACAATACACAGTGTGTGACTTGTATGTTAAACATGTAAGTTTCCTTCAAAACAATATCAAGGACTTTAACTTTTACTGTACAAATAGCTTCCAGCTGGTTCATCTCCCGTCATCAGAGTGACTCTGCTCTTCCTGTCAGTGATTAGGACTGACCAGTTTGCCAGTGGGAATTTCACATTCCGGAGATCTCTGCCTTTTCCTGGAGGTGGTGTCGTGATGTGGAGGTGAACTGGTTTTCAGTGGACACTGCGAGTTCAAGCACATGGTGACCAGACTGCAGTCCTTAGACTCAGATCTACCCCCTTTTTTTAAAAAAATTTTTTTATTATGTTATATATGGTTTTGGCTTGAAAAACGGAAAAAAGTGGATGAATTAATCAATCTAAATGTAGTTTAAACAGTTTTGATTTGCCCTTTGGAAGTGAATTATTACATTGAGGCATAGTTTGACTCTATTTTCACATGATAATGATTTCTAAATCTGACCTTAAGGGCCTTTGGGGCTTGCATATCAAACTACTACTGATGTGGCAGGAACCAGCTGCAGCAGAAAGCCTGGGGGAAGACAGATACACTAATGACAACTGACTTCAGACAGCTTTTGGAATAAAACGACAGAGAATTTGCTCGAAATATATCAAAGCCATAAGTACGAGTAGACTCACTTGAGTAGTTTCATTTGGGAGCCATTGCCAGCCTTTAAAAACAGAAGTCTGCACATTTATAAGATGATGGTTTGTCTAAATGTGGCCTACTTTTGCTCTGTAAAAGTTTGGGTGTGCCAAAAATTATTTCCCTCTTCCACAACTCGTAAAAAAAGATGGAACCCACTCAGGATAAAGTTTCTTTAACCTCTGGAAGGGAAGAAAGGAAAATATTGGGGCTGAGTGACTGAGTTAAACTCCTCTCTGAAACCTGTCTTTCTTCTCTCTTTCCTAAAAATCTGCCACTAAATCTCTTTTTAATGCAAAAATCTGAAAGTGAAACTCATTCAACTTTGTGGCTTCGCCCACCTTCAGTCTCTTGCAGGCATGCAGGGAATGTTAAGCCAGCGGTATCTTGTTATAACACATGCTGATCAGAGTTAGAAAGGAACTCTCGATTGCAACAAAGAAGACTGCTTTGTTTAGCTTTCCTCAAACACACACACAGATGCACACACTTTGGGAAACACGAGCTCTGCTGTTGGTGCGGTTTCTCAGTGGGCGCACACAAGCATGCAATGAGTCTCGCATGTGGCTTTGTTTCACATCCTCTTTTTCATTGTCAGGGTAAAAGTGGTGGAAGTCTGGCCCATCACATACTGTATCCTTTACTCACTCTGATCATGGCCTGTGCCACCACAAACAGAGGCCTTTAGATTCCTTCTTGCATAACACTGTTTACATTGTCTCAAAATTCAAAAATAACAGAGAGAACATCATAAAACCTTCACATTACTATCATTTTTGGACACAGAAACAGTTGGACGTAAAGATTTCTGGATGAATCCAAAATCACAGCAGATAACAAACAAGGGCAAGTTGCCAGGAAAACATGAATAATTGCTCATCTATTGTGAAAAAGTCCCTCAAATGATTAGTTCAAAACAATGTAACCAAATTCTAAGTCACCTGTAACATGTAAACCCTTCATGTTGAGATTGAGTGTCCCAGCCCAAAAAAATAGAGGAAAGGCTCATGTACTAAGTGGTCGGGAGCAACACAAGGGGTAATACAAGTACCAGCCCAACTCTGCTAAGCTTACAATGATGCTCGTACCTGAACATTAAGCAATCTCATTCCTCATGCATATGCCTGATTGGCCTCTGGTGGCTGTTTTCGTATAAAGAGTAGGAAAGTCCGTTTAGGGTGGGTGGGAGAGGTGTTGAATGAAACAATCAAACAAACAACAAAACTTTCATCCAAAGGCAGCACTTTCCGCTCTTTCTAGCCACTCATGGATTAATCCTTCTGATTATAAGGTGAGTGTTTTGTTTGAGCTTTCTAAAAGTAAAGGTTAAGTTAGTTGTTAGGCTAAATGTAATGGACAGATAGTTGAAATAATTTACAAAAAATGAATGAATAAGTACTTGATTGTTCCTGTGGTAAACAAACAAAAGATTGTTAAAACTGAACAAAATGCACTGCATTTAAGAATTATATGATGATGGTAATGAGGGTACTTGGGTTCATCTGGCAGGGCTGTGTTTTTACATTGGGTCGTGAACTCGGCATTCACACCTGCAGAGAAAGATTAATACTTGTCATTAGCCCCCAAGCAAATCTGATATCTGGGCTCTGCATACTTGTCGTATGACTCTTTCATGAATGGAGGTCTTCAATCTCTTCTCTGTCTCTGTGAACCTTTGCAAGCTTTGTCATCACATTTCCCGGCTCCAGACTCTCCTCCGCCTCGCAAAGCTATCCCACATTATTCCCTGATGTGAACCGCTTGTGCTGTTTGCTTTACACAAGCTGTCATTGTCCCATTTGGACTGGAAAGCCATGAGAAAAAAAGTGAAGTGTCAACATTAAGGAGGTAAAACTTTCCAGCGTTCGCCATCCGTTGTTCCTGGCAGAGAGGAGTGACGGAGCTAAATTTCGGGGGCACCCGTTTGGGTCTGAGCCTGTGTCTGAGTGCTTTGGAGAGGGAGCTCTCCACCCGGTGCTGAGGGCCAGGATCCAGACATTTCAGTGGGCCTGAGGCAGCAGCAGCAGCGGGGTTTTGAGGAAGCTGTTGGTACCTCAGCATGACAGAGTGATTGATTCATCGTGGCTGCTGAAACGACCAGACAGACAGAAAAGCATCCTCAGGAGCTTGAATAAAAGTATAGGTGCATACAGTACATTTCAACAGCTCTGTATGACTTGGACTCTTCTGCCTGTGTTAACATTTCTACACCTGAAAATCTCTCTCTGACAAAGTATTTTGCTGCAAAGAAAAGAAGAAGGGAAAAGATTGTTTTGGCAAGAGGGTGTGACCGTGTCTGGTTAATTCTTCTCAGTTATGTAACAGCCTCTTGCACCAGTGAGTCAAAAGGACTCGTGGACATCGTTTAGGCAGCAGAGTGTGATAAATCACTGCAGGCCCGGGGTCATTTAGGTTTATGTGGGATTGATCCAAGCTCCACAAATCCACAAGGAGATCATTGACTTTTCTTCTTTAAAAAGTGCAATGCTCTCCTTGCTGCCAAATGTAGCTAAAACAAGCACAAAAACTGTAGACCTAAGATCCCTGTGCCTATAAAATGAGCAATTATTGCACATATTCATACTCATAAAGCCTCACCTCTTCATCAGTTTATGGATCATTTTACAGGCTTGCAAGTCAGTGAAAATAGTGGACTAGTTTTAAAGTTCAAAAGTAAAAAATCTTTATAACCCAGACACCTTGTTTTAAAGTTGTTTGGAAATTATTTCCTTTGCCTGTATTTTCTTTTTCCAGATCCATAATTTCTCAAGATGCTGTCTCTGCGCTGTATTATTCATCTTGGCAATTAAACATGTTGGATTTTGATTCAATAATCCCAATGGATTAAATCAAGAGAGCGGATAAGTTTTTCTGTCAGAATTTGGCCTTCTTCTTGCATCCTTTGCTGAGAGTCAGCACTCAGCAGATCCTCTTTGGACCGGCACTCAGGATGTCAGAGGGGGAAGAGACTGAGAAGAAAAGAAGTATCTGGAGGATACCCAAACACTCAAGAGTATTATAATGCATTAAAGTCCTTCAAGTGAAACAGACTTGACTTCCTGTCAGGGACGGAGGGGACATCCACGTTTAAAATCATATCAGCCTCTCCATTACAAATAAAAACACTTTCACATCTTCTTTTTTTCCAGGTGTGGATTAAGGAGACGGACAGTCACAAAAGAGTTTTGGGAGACCAATAACTCCAAAACCAATTTTTTGTGTCAGTACCTATAATTTTAGTTTTTTTACTTCTTAAATTTTGACTATTCATCTTCTACAAATAAAAATGTTTCACACAAATCCAACAATAACATCAAATCAATTATCAATTATAAAGTTTTTCATTGTGATAATATGTCAGCTGCCAGGTAAATTCATTCGGACCTGGAAAGTTGTACCAAAAAAGAAAAAAAGCCACCAACCACTTTTAAATCACTTCAAGAATGACTTTAATAGACCCTAACCCTAACCCTAATTTATGATTTGTGGGTAATTTTTCTTGAACATTATATCATCACACTATTTGTATATATCTCTATATATCTGAATATCTATATGTATATGTGTCATTAAGGGTAACCAAAATTTAATAATAATTGGACCATACGTGAAAAAGATGAACATCATGCTTTATAAGAGAAAGTTTTTTTTATTTATTTATTTATTTTATTTTGTAAAGGCCTGTCCATGGGTCTTTTTAATAATAGCATTAAATAATTATTAACAATTTTGCTGTAAATTAAATCACCTGGCTGTCGTGAGTCAGACGGTGACGTCACAGACCGGCAGGTCAAAGGTCCTCGTGTTAGCTGACCTCCGGTAAGCTAACATCCGCAGCTGTGATCCGGAAAACAGCAGATAATCAGCGGCGTCGTTTACATGGTGAGGTTCATTTTTGTGACTGATCATATTTATTTACTTTGGCTCTGCCTCATATGTTTAATAGCGCTCCTGGCTGCTGGAGTCACCATGGTGACAAAGTGAGGCTGTGTGAGTATTTACCTCCCTGCTGTGCTGCGGGTGATGTTGTGGAGATCTTGTTACGTGCTGAACATTAACGCGGTTGTGTTGTGGCTGATGTTTGCAGACGCTCTGAGCAGGGACAAACTTGAAAGCTTTGAATTGTAGGGATTTTACTTTTGCCACTTGTTGGTTGTGACTCTGTGCAGGCCTGCTGGTACATTTGAGGACTGTTGTCATTCTGGATTTGCTGAAGTTGTGCTATAATGATTTATTAGATCATTGCAATTTATATTTGCATTTTCTTAATATGTAAGTAACTCTTTTTGTGTCAACTTTGATCTGTTCATTGATCTGTTCATGTTAACTCTGCAGTACTACCAATTTATTTTTTTTCCCCAAATATGAATAAGATAAATAAGATACTTGTGTATCTTTATCATATGTGCAACATGATATGTTATCGTAAAGCTTGTTATTGAAAATAAGGACAAGTCTGGAGCTGACCTGTCTGATTTTTTTTTTTTTTTTTTGACTTGATAAAGCACTTAAAAATGAAATCTAACTGGCTCCTCTGAAAGATCATATGGTCCCATTCATGGTTTAAATGGAGCAGAACCACCTCTGAAGTTAAACTTATTCCCATAAGTAATGTACCAAACCCCTAATCAATCAACGCTACAAATGTGCTCTTCGTTGTCTTTGATCACTGTTGTCAAACTTTATCTTCATGCCATCTGTTTTATATATTCTTCAGAGCAGCGAATGGGCTATGCTATTTAGTGGAAGTGAGGTAATTTCTGCTTCATTATGCTAAATATTAAGTTAATAAGCTGATAACCTATGATATCATGCCTTTTTTTTTAACATAGTACGTAAGCTTTATTATGAGAGCAGCAGAAATAAGAATTAAATTGAAAGATGATTCAAGTTGTGACACCAATAATGTAAACACTAACAAGCAAGTCCTATTATTAAAGGAAGTATTTTACATTTTTTGGAAGTTTTAAAGTGTACCATGTGGCTCTTTTTAACCTTAAAGGCCTGTCCCCATGTGAAAAAAGATATTTTTGTTTATTTCTTCATGTACCTCCTTTTGCCTCACTCCAGAGTGTGATTACAGCACTGTTTCTGAAGGACTGTATACTGAGCCAGCCTGACATAGTTCTGGCATCGATGTTATAGATATCACTTAGATACACATGTTGAGCTCTGAGAAATGATCTGATGTTTACAAGATCTTTGGTACCATTACAGCAAAGACTGAAGCATGAATGAAAAAGAGCTGCATGATCAAAGAACAAAAAACCTTATCTAATGATTGAGTAACAGATTTGATGATGTGCGGACAAGACGGCCTTCTGGATCAAGAGAAAGAATTGATTGAACGTGAGCCAAACTGTGCGGGAGAGCTGGATAAACACTTTCACCTTTAAAACACTGGCTTAAGTTCATGCACTGAAGAAACTAAATGGGCATCAGTTCTGAAATGGTCAAATTATAGATTGCAATCAAACCCCCTGAGCTTGGAAAGTAGGCCTGTGCAAGATTACTTAATTTCCCCAGAAGGTCATACTAGGGCATAGACCAGTTATCGCTGACCCCCCAAGACCAAACTGTATAATGTTTTAGTTTTGAACTGGACCTATGGCACCCTGATCAAAGGTGCGTGTTCATAAGTGCATTTGAGGTTCAACAAGACATAAATTGTATTCACAATTTCTTATATGCCAACACATTGAGCTGTGTCTGCAGTTTTCCCCTCTTAACCTTTACCAATACACCATGGAAAGCTGGCTGTGTTACCAGCAGCAGCAGCAGCAGCAGCAGCAG